>OX402528.1:22097261-22229768 GCA_948098885.1 Drepanosiphum platanoidis
TTGCTGCTGCTGCTGCTGCTGCTGCTGCTGCTGTTGCTGCTGGTTGATGGCCTCGACCAGGTTGTTGGCCGTGTCCGGCGACATCTTGCCCCAGTACGCGCCGTTCTCCAGCGCCACCCGCGGTATGCCGATGATCGGCGGCCGCTTGTCCATGCGCTCCGCGTGCTTCTGCATGTGCTTGGACAGGTACGTCTCCTGCGTGTACGACTTGCCGCAGTACTGGCATATGTGCGTCTTCAGGTGCTTGGACTCCTTGTGCTTGGGTATGTGCTCGAGCAGCGACTGCTCGTCCTGGAAGCACTTGTAGCACGAGTTGCATTTGAACGGCTTGTCCGTCTGGTGGCACCGCGAGTGCGACTGCAGGTTGCTGAGCTGCGAGAACGCTTTGGTGCAGCCCGGGTGCCGGCACTTGTACGGCTTGTCGCCCGTGTGCGTGCGTATGTGCTGCTGCAGGTGGCTCAGCTGCGTGAACCTCCGCTGGCAGATGTCGCACCGGTACGGCTTGATGCCCAGGTGAATGCGCGTGTGCTGGCTCAGGTACGAGCTGTTGGCGAACGTTTTGTTGCACTGGTGGCATTTGTACGGCTTGACGTCTTTCACGTGCAGTTGCGAGTGCAATTGCAATTCCGACTTGGACGCGAATATCTATACATGACGGACAGAAAAACAAAAAAGCTCCGTTAGTATATAAAAATATAAATGCGTTTAAATACGTAAATACATCGTATAAACAGATAGGGTCACGCGCGTCAAACGACAAGAGAATGCCAATTATGTATACACATGTTATCTATACGTATTATTATATATAGAGGCGCTGAACTCTATGTGAAATCTACAGAGACATTTATACTAAACGACGCGTACTGAAACTCATTAAAAAATAAACGATAATATTATATTTAAGTAAACGAATTCGTCGACTTTCAAACGTACATCATAAATCCTTCGGGATGATTATTCCCATCCGCGTGATAGTGTACATATACAGCGCTCGCATAAAATATGCATTTTCGTGACAAAAAAAAGTGCAAATAATATAATATTGAAGAGAAACTAAACGTTTCCCTCAAAACCGTCCCGTTCGCTATTGTTACTCGACCCATGTGTTGGGGTTCTAGACTTTAGAATTCTAGAATTACCGAACAAAAATGTTATAAATCTTCCGTGACATATGTCTTCGATAACAGTGTTCGGCGTCATTTTAAGAGCGTGAACATTAATAATAATTATTACCATTATACCATCGCGGGTATAATATATTATTGGACCGCGTGCGTATTAAACAGTCGTGTTTCGGATATGATTTTAAACGCGTTGCCGCAGAGCACGTTATTACACTATTACTATTATTATTATTATTTATATACCGGTTACCGCAAATGCGCAGGTTGGCCACCACACCACCACCGGCGGCTGTGGGCGTTTTCGTATGGGCACCCATAACATTATCATCGTGGGTACAGGTTTGTGCTCCCACCCCGCGCGACGGGCCAGACACAATACGTAACGAGTTACGTCGGGCAAGTATCCAAAAAATATAAAAAAACCACCGCGGCGCACAAAATAAAATATATTACGTGCGTAGTAGTATTATTATACATGTATATAAACGCGCGCGCGCGCGCGTTATACACACACATATTATATATATTTATATAATGTGTATCGAATAGAATTTTCACAGCTAAGGTCAAGGCGTCCGAATATAGACTACGGGCAGCACAATGGGTTAGGTAGACACGCGCGGCGGGCGGGCGACGAAGGATTTTCGGTTAGAGGTCTCTTGGACGCGTACCAAAAGCGCGTAAAAAGGGGCTGCGCGCGCGCGTCACCGCACCAAATGTCACGCGCGGACTGCACATCGCGCGGGGAACGATAAATATTCCGCCGGCGGCGGCGGTCAACCCGTTTCCACGTACGGTATTCGTCGCCGTCCGCAGCGACCCGATCCCGCAGAGAGTCTCCGGACGGGGGTCGTCGCAGGACACGGATGTTTACTTATAAACACACGCGCGCGGACACGGCAGAACGGCGATAAATAATCACGCGGAGCGCGCGACGCCCGATATCCGTGTCAATGTGTGAACACCGGACGACAATACGACCGTACGGTACTCGTACGCGCGTCCGCGCACGCACAAACACGATAATACGCGTTTCCGGTTTTCGTCCGGACGCCGGCGAAACGCTCGGTAAACACCGACGACGATTTACATAATGTCGCGTTATTAAAAAAAAATGTTTACACCCGCGGCGAGGATATACGGAGAAACGCCGACTCGACGCGAACGCGTCCTAAAATCGTTTCGATACAACTTAAACGCGTCAAAGGCGTCGGTCACCGGCTGTATTATACCGGATACGCGGTGTGTACGACGTGTGTCGAATAGTTTTGAACGCGCGCGTATTATTACAACGATATCATTGTGACATAACTATAAGCACCGACGACGACGACGACGATAACAGGTCAAATCGTGACCCACTGCAACGCGCGCGCGCGCGCATCGTATGTAATAATAATATATAACGTACGAGCCGAAGGCCGACGCATATATGTACGTATACACACACACGTATGTATTATTGTGTACCGGATGAGTGAAACAATAATAATATAATAAAAGACGAAACGTTATCACATCGCAGTGAAACGCGTTATCACTATGTGTGTGGCGACCTTGGCCGGAGCGTAAAATTCAAGGTCGGCGCGAATACGCGCGCGGACCGTCGTCGATCGGCGCGGCGCGCGTGGGGGCGGCGTGCGAGACGGTAAAAAATCTTTTCGAAAACGCGTTCGCCACGACGAGCGCGTAGGTATACGATTACGATTCGTACCCGTGCGAGAGAGAGAGAGAGAAAATCAAAAAATCTCAACAAAGAAACGCATCGCCGCGTCTAATATGGCTGCGGCGGCGGCGGCGAGAAGCGTAAAAACACTGCACACACACGCGCGCGCGCGCGGGCGCGGACCGTGCCGCCGATGATTATCTCCGCCGCCGCCGCACCGTCGGATTTATTCGCTTGTCTGTCTGTCTATTTTTATTTTTTTATTCTCGTGTTTTGGGGTCCGAGAGAGGCGCGCACACCGTATATTGTATGTATATACACGACGTCGTCGTCGGGTCGAGTGTGGACCGGTTTCGGCGCAACACACGAGTATATATAATAATATTGTATAACTATATGGAAGAGGGTCCTGGTCGGCCGATTAGTGAGTGTGTGTGTGTGTGCGAGCACCGCGTCTTACACACACACGCACACGACGACGTACGCGTATAAATTTTTTAAAACGTGCGCCCGACCGCGTTAGGGTTAAAAGAGAGACGACTGGTGTGTGCGACTAAAAAACCGGGTTTCAGCTGCTGTTGCAGTTGCGCCGAGGTGGACGCGATAAACATCGCGCAGGCGAGAGTGTATATACTTATAGACAACAATAATAATAATAATAATAATATAACGTATACGCGCGCAGTAAAAATGGTTTATATTATATTTATGTTCTCGACGAAAAACCACCGATCACCGACAGACATCGGACTAGCGAGCAGACTAGCGTGCGTCGTATACAAAACTTATTACACGAGTAACACGTCGTACGTTTTTTCGATACGAACTACACAGCTGTCTTGGTGAGCGCAGCGACGACGCGGGATACGAGACGCGAAAACGAAATCGACTACACGCGTTTGTGTTGCGCTACCCCGAGAGCGACGGCGTTGTTGTGTCTTCGTACTTTTAGAAAATGCATTTTACTCGGAAATTATTACATCGTATCTTTAGCGCGCGCTAAACAAAACGAAAAATTAAAAAGAAAGAACGAGAAAAAACCGCCGGCCGGTATATTATAGTGGCGCAATTATTATTGTTCCGCATCGCGTCGTCGCGGCGACACAACTCTCATTAAGTCCACGTGCAAGTTTTTTTTTCGCGCGCGCGCGCCCGTCAATTTGCAAGTAATTATCACCACGGGCGAAAACAAAACGGACGTCGCGGTCACGTAGGAAAAAAAAAATAAAATAAAATATACGTAACGCGTGTGCACATTACATACACACACGCGTACCTACATAAACGCCGCCGCTCGCCGCGGCGACCTTCGGCCCGGGATAAAGGACGACTATTCGGATCGAAACCAGAAACGAAATTCAGAAAATTATTATAATCCGCGCGGCGTCGACCGAATTAAAATTACATTATGTATATTACTACAAAAACCGAACGACCACCGCGTTACCACTAGATATATATAAATATATGTACGTACATATACATATTATATACTTTGCACCGAGTTTCGATCGGCGGTCGCATTTTCGCCGGTGCAATTATTACGCTAGCGCTTTGTGTATAAAATTTAAAGCCCGCGCCAATTGAGAGAACTATTATTTTTATCGTTTCACAACAAACTGCTGTAACAATAACGATGATAATATTAAAATAATAACCGATTTATTTAATCGAGATTTCTTCAAGCATTTGAGTTTATTTTATTTTTTTTATGCTTGTCCTTTATAGGAAGGAGAGCAGATTTTATCAAAACGTATTTCATGGCGTTCACGTGCGAAATTTAAAAATGCTTGATTTAACGTAGGGGCTTCTTATTTCAACTTGTTTTTCAATAATCGCACTTTTAAAAGCATATTATAATTGGAAATTTTCAATTTGATTTTAAAATTTTTAAGAGAGTATAGTGAATTACTAGAACATCTAAAGATTACGTTAAATTTGATCCAATAACTTCTGATGATGTAAAACCATAGGCTAATTTTTATAAAAACGTTTTGTCTTTGAAAACTTTAAAAGTCTGACTGTACGGTGCAATAATTTTGGTAACAATTTAATTGAAGTATTTATACAGAAGGAAAAAAAGACTAATAAAACAGACATATGTAGATATTAGGTACGTTGTAGTTTTATTTCGATATATTAAATTTAAATAAAACTCAAAATGTTCTAAACTTTAGTGTACATAATAAATGTATTTTAATTTTTTATCTTTACTACGTCGAATTTCTTTTCAATGCTTAAAAAAAAAATAGAAAACATATTTATTTTTTTATTTATTCGAGATATATTATTATATATTGTATAAATAAACAGGTTTGTGATATTTAGGACAATTTTGTTCATATTTTAACCGTACGTTTGACATTTTCCAGTGCATATTTTAGTACTTTTTAGCAATACAAATTCACAGTCCTGAACTCCTGACGGTTATTAAATTATTTTCATATATATTTGATAGTAATTGTGATTTACGCGGTACCATATCAGTCGGCCACCCGCGAATGTCGGCTCGACACCCCGCCGCCGCAGCCGCGCGGTTTCGCCATCCGAGTGTTTCCGAAGACATTTTGTAAAACCGGTGCAGCAAAAATGAAATAATAATATATTTCGTGAGCGAATACCTACGTAAACACATATAATACATTCTCACAGTCGTATTTATGTAAAGCGTATCGCGGCGAGAGACGTGCGTGCGTGCCGACGACGACTGCCCGCGCGGTGTCGGCGTGTAGCATACCGGTTTTCTAAATGTATTTTTTTTACACAATATACGAGAACGAATTATGAAAAAAACGAAATCGTAATAAAAAGAAGACGGGGAAAAAAAAAGTGTCGTCTTAATTTCGTAACGCGGCGGCGGCGTTTGGTTTTTCGAACGTACACGAGCGCGCGCGTATTTAATAATTATAATACGAGATGATAATAATAATGGTCGACGGGATCATATCACTTTCTACAATAAATGTGTATTAAAAATACGATTCGAATGTGACGCGCCATCGGGCGACGACATCGGCCCACACGATCCGCAGATGTGGGATAACAATAACCGCGTGATATTAATTTCAACAAAATATATATTATACTATATGTATTATAATTGCGACGGTTTGCGTTTCGCTCGAATACAATGTACCAATCGAATGGGAACGGATTTTCTTTGCTTTTTTTTCTCTATCTTATCACTCGATAAAAACTACACTCCGTCTCGTCCGCGTCATCGCGAAATATTATTCTGACGTCACCGGTTGTAATAGGTATCGATATCGAACCGCGGAGATGTGTGTAATACGAGCGAGTCGAAACGCGTCCGTACGCGACGATTTTACCGTCGTCGTCGTATCCTATACGTATACCGCCGAACCGTCGGATTCGACATGACGTGCACATAACAATATGACCGTGCGTCATTCACACGTATACGCGCAAGTTTCGGGTAAATATTTATTTAGAAATAACGCGCGCGCGCGCGGACGAGTAGTCTTTGGATTTTTTCGATCGAATCCATTGATCGACTCGCCACAGCATTGCGGCAATGTAGAACGTCGATGCCACCGCCGCCGTCGCGTCGTATAGTATTGTTTTTTTTCTTAATATCACACTTGGCTGAAAACGCCGTAAACGCTGGTGTCGGAGTAAATATAAAGTATATATGCGCGAAGCGAACGGCATTTTTAAAGCGGCGGCGCAGAGTTTAGAAAAACGTTTTTTTTAATACACGACGGACGAGGCGACTGCAGCGGACCCCGTTAGACCGCGATGATCTGAAGTTCGTTCCCGTCGCGTAAAAACGAAAACAAATTACTATCGCTAATATATGTATACGATTAGTAGGTTAAATGTTGAAAAAAAAAAACAGAGTCGTTTTTTTCGCGTCTATAAAAACAAATTACACGATACGGTGGTATGTGTATGATATAATATAAACGGCATGTTATTTACCTCGTTCTAATTTGTTAATAATTAATTTTCAATATTATTTTTTTTCACTTTATCATTGAACTTTGAAATTCGGTCGTTTCGATGCCCCGCCCTCCTGTAGAACCGATCGCGACACCGATTGCATTTTGTTCCACACAAACATGTTACTTTTAAAACGCGATGATGTTGATAAATAATGAAAACGAAATCGAGAAATTTAAAAACGTGATCCGTGATTTTACGACCACCGTGCGGTGAAAAATCGATTGGTTATTATAGTAAGTCGTCGCCGGCGTTTTTCAGCGTCCCCCCGACGCGACGGTAGAGAGAACTGGGCTCACCGGTTGCGCCCGGCGGCGTATTTCGATAGTTTTATTGCCCCCGGCCGGACGTCATAATCTGATGCCTTTGATTTTTTTTTTCTTCTTTGCTATGTGTCATATCAAATATCAGACGTTTTGAAATTCAAGACGATTCGATGGTGAATAAAAAAAAAAAAAACGCGCGTCGTCGTGCACATTTTACCGCGATGTTTTTTCGGCGAGCGATCGATAACCGTGATTCGTCATGACCAATCGATTTCTTCGTCCCCGATTCTGTGTATGAGTGTAATATGGTAATTCGAAAGGGCCCCGAGTCAGTCGACCGCGTTCGCGCGGAGAAGAAATTTCACTATTTTTAGCGCGCCAGACACGAACATAATAAGCGATATATATTATAATATCTATGTAATATATGAAAATTCGATTGAAACATGTTGTTGCCTCGTCCTTAAATACGCCATCGGTCAAGACCGTCGTCTGCAGATCGACGGGCTTTCGAGATCGTCGTCGGCGAAAATAAACGTTTCGTGCACGCGCGTAGAGTTTGCAGGTCGTCGCCGTCGCGGTCGGTCTATCAAAGTCTCGCGGGCGCGTTGTTATAAACCGTATTGTTACTATACGCGTTCACCGCGGTCGCGTGTTCCGACATACAGAGCGGTTGGCGCGACAAAGACGACGACCGTCTCTGCCGCGTTTTCAGAGCTCGGGCGCTCGGCGGCGCGGCGCGCGCAGTGATGCCATGTCCAAGGTCGCGGCGGGCGCTCGCGTCGTACATACACCGCCGTCGCTCCGGTATGATAAATAATAATATAATATTATTATGTATAATGCGGTTGTACGAACGCGTTTTGGCCACGCCGCCGCCGCGGAATAATAACGATCACGATCATAATAATAATAATAATAATATAGTAATATTATATTTTAAGTGAACGCATATCGTAATAATAATAATTATGGACATTGTCAAAACCAAAGCCAAAACGGCAACAAACACGCCCAACGCGCGAGGCGGCGTACCACACACACGCACAAAACAATATTATATTATAATAATATATACGAGCGAAACCGACGCGCGACACAAGTCGACTCGGATCGTCTGCGATAGAGTGACGTACACATTTACGAGATGGCGGCAGGGGGGGTCCGGTACTCCCCGGAGGACGCCGATGTCATATTATTATCGTGTTCCTACTATAAATTGTTCAATTTCAGACGATTGTATATTATAAATATTTTGTGTTTCAAAAACAAAAAAGTTACCGCGAAAATTATCTATTGTATAACCTAAAATACGTAAACATTTGTCTTTTCCCCCGGATCCACTACGAAAACGTTTTATTTCGAAATTCCACCGCTACCGTCATCGCAATTATTAGTGCTTTTAAAAAAAAAAAAACCGAATTTGATTTGCAGTAATATATAATACATATAGTACAACAAGGTGTACTCGTATAATTTTGTACACGGTCTCCGAGGACACGGCGGAAACTCGACGATGAATTTTGTTCTGAAACGCGGACGGCGGCTACGGTCGGTCGACACGCGGTTGGACGTCGTTACAGTTTTCAAAATATTATACACGACGAGACTTCCTGACGGCTGGGCGGCACCTCGGCGTGACGTTTATTAGTATAACACCGCCGCGGAACGATGACTCGTCGATCGCATCAATGGAAAGAAAATCATTGTTTTTTTTTTTCTACAACAGTAATACTATACTACACGCGTAGTACTGCAGCGTTTCGCGTCGAAATTCGTCACCGCTTAAAGACCGAGCCTACGTATACATATATATTGGCCGGTTCGCGGTGAACCCCGTCCGACGGATCCTTCGACAATGCGCGGAAACCCGCTTTTTCGATTATATTCGGGACGGAAGTATACATCGTAATCGTCAAACGATGACGGAAAAGCCGGTAAGACGTCCGCGGTCGGAACGTACGTTTCGATCGCGGAGAACACGCGTCGCACATCGCACGCGAAACGTCGGAAATCTGTTGTGTGACCTAATGGACGAGTAGATGGCGCGGGCGCGTGTCGTGCCGACCGCCCTGTATGCGTATTATATATAAAAAAAAAAAAATATATATAAAAAACCGAACGCAACGAGCCCATCCGCACGGGAGGACGAAGGAGAAACGAGGAAGGGGACGACGAAACGAATTCCGACATTCAGGCGGCGGCGGCGGCTGTTATATAGCACCGTACACACAACGCCGCGCCGCCGTCGCCGTATACACCCGGCGCGAGTTGTTCGTTTACGCCGCAGGCCGCGTGTGTCCGTGTACGGCGTGCGCGATGAGAATCGTTGTTAAAAAACCGAATAAAAAAAAGTAAAACGCGCGGGTGCGGTGTCCGGCCGCCGCCGCCGCCGCCGCTGCTGCTGCAGTTGCCGCTGCGGTGGCCTCTCGCGGCAGACAGTGGAACGCGGTCGGTCGAAAAATAATTATTTACCCGCGACGGGATACGTTTTCGGCGGCGGCGGAAAAGAAAAAAAAGGTCATAAAAAAACTGCGCGACACCGGTCGGGGCGCGTGTGCACTGCGCGCGGATCATCGAAAACAGTTATTAATAAAATAAATTATTCCGTCCGCAGCCGTCCGGCGGCGCGAGTTTCGGGAGAAAAACGCATACGAAACGATCCTTATTATAAATATATATATTTTACGCGCGGACAAACTGGTCTCGTCGTCGGCGCTTGTTTGTGAACGATTTATTGTGGTGGCCGATCGACGCGCGGACTACTAGTCTCGCGAATGATATTACATAAAATGACGTAAAAAACGCGAATCGATCGGTCGACGATGACGGACGATTGAGGGCCGCCGCGAATATCGAAAGAGGTCAGCAGCAGAGGCTGCACGCGGGACGACGAAAAGCCCGTGCGAAGCGTCGCGCGGTCGGGGCGACGAGAACGACACCGACGACGTCGTCGCCTTGAAATATTATATTAAACGATGAGAATAAAATACGCGATGACGCGTCCCCCGGGCGAGCACGAAAAATCCGATTATCGAACATAATATTCTATTATATTATATTGTATTATTATTATTACTTTTTTCCCGACGACGTGGACATGACGATTCGACGGCTACCGATGACGGCTGGGCGGTGGCGGCGTATTGAATTATAAATAATATGTAAATTATCGTTGGAAAAATCGAATTGCGCGCACCCCGCGAACCCGTCGCCAATTCTTTTATAATTAAATAATAAAATAAAAAACGAAACGAAACGAAACGACAGACAGATAATTCCACCAATTTAGCGGTCACGTGTGTACACGCGCGCGGGTGTATAGGCAGCAGGTAGATAAAAAAAAAAAAAAAATTAAAAAAGGGTTCTACACACAAACACACACGCACACACATATACATATATAGTGTATATACTATATATATATATAATATATACGTATTCGTGCGCGTGAGCACGTGTGTATGTGTAGGTATACGCGCCGCGTATAGAACGGAAAGGCTTCGGGTTTTTTTTATATTATTAATTCAATTAAATTCGACCCGTTCTCGTTTTGAGGGGTTAAAAAAAAAAATAAAAGCGAAAAAAAATCAACGGTTCGTAAATAATGCACGACGACAATCGTACACACACACACACACACACACACACACACATACGCGCGCGCGCACACACCGGTTTGTCCGGCTGCGCTAAAAAAAAAAAATAAAAAAAAATATATATTATTTTTCGTCCTCATGCCACCCATAGCCGCCACCGATTATGTAACACGAAACCACGATCCATATAGCGTGCAGCAGTATTTCGGTCGCCTATCGTTAAAAATTAAAAACAAAAACCTAACTGTGTGATGCCGGGGCAAAGAATATAATAATAATAATGTATAAGTATCATCTATATTTTAATACGCGCGAGTATAAAATATTATACAGGTATATGCGGTACAATGCCGACCGCAATCTCTGATTATTGTTACAAACTGTACGTTTTGCATTATGCGATACCTTTACAATATTATCATTTACCCTGCAGTTAATCCACACGACGATACCGAATCTCTATAGACCCGTAGACGAATTTTCATAGACCCTCGGCGGTACACAAGTGAATCAAAAAGGGTGATTTTTTTCCTGTCTTGTAATATATATACATAAATATATCTATAAATATATATATATATATAAACACATTGTACGTACATGTACAATGTGTAATGTTTATCGCGTTTGAATAATTTAATTACTTCAAATATAATTTAAAAGCCGTATTCGCTATATTATATGCCTATTTGTCATTTTTTACCTCCACGTTTAAAACAATTATTTTAATAGCCAAAAGATTACCAATGGAAACTAATGAGTAACGCGTTCGATAACAAGTGCATATAGTACTTTGGACTTTCGAAGTTTTTTTTTATGATACGACTATAATAGCGAACGCAATCGGATTATTCGAGGTACCGAGTATGAATCTGTCACACACGCACGCTGACGGGGCCGTATTTAAGAGGGGTCCTGGGGGCAGAACCCCCCTCCCGAAACTCGATTAAAATTTTTTTTTTATTATTACAATAAAACTCGATTCAGTCGGTACGATACGAGTTTTTCGTTTGGAAATACGATCGTACAAGTTGTACTATTATGTCCGAGATAATTTATTTTTTATTTTTATTTGTATGAAAATATGACGATTCTACTTGGAAATATCTCTCGAAAATTCGGTCCAGCGTGGCAGCTACTGCAGTCTTCGTCGCGCAGAATAAATCATTCTAGGAGACTTCATCCACATAAAATTAAACACGTTGCATCGTATAGACTATAGACGATCGACCGCGGCGGCTCCGAGGAGTACGTTACTATTACTTTTTTATTGCATAATCGAATTATCTCTCGAGTTTTATTTTTCCGTTCTGTCTACCCTCGCGTTCGTTCTCCTCGTCGCGTCGTCGTCGTCTATAATTTATACAAATCGCGCAAACGGTTAATATATATGTATATTTATAGGTGCGTGTCTCGCGACAGGTAGAATAGGCATCGCGTGAAAACGCGCACTCGCTCCGCAGGGTTAAACAGCGAGGTTTTCGGTTAATTTTTCAACAATCGGACGTGTTTTTTCCCCCGCAGCGCAAACGCTTCGCGCCAACGAAAACGGTCGACGAACACGTGTTCGCAACGACTACACAGCGCATTGCCACTTCGGCAATAATAATAAAAGTAAATTCAAATTATGGTCGTGTACGAATTTCGTCGGCGGATACTTTAATATGCGTATATATATATATATAATATGCCTGAATAAAAACCTACGCGTTCGCTAATAAAAGTTAAATGTTATAGTGGAAATTGATTTTTATTCGAAACGTTAACGTGTGCCGAGCGCGAGCGCGCGTGTGCGTTGAAAATATAATAAACAAAATAACCTTTTAATCGTGCGCGCGTATCTAAAAAAAAAATCTAGAAAAACGTTTTTTTCCTACACACACGCGCGCGCGCACTAACATACTGTGCATACATGACACTCACACACACACACACGCTCGTAGTTTATCTTTAGGTAATTCATTAAAATTAACCGATAAAAAGTACATGCATGTGCAGCATATATATAGATATAGATTATAAGTACCTATATATAGGAATAAAGGTGTTATGATAATATATGCTCCGCTATCATTTAAGGACCTTGCTAATGACATGCAACAGTAATATATTACATTATTAACGTTTTTCTCTTTATTTCTCTCTCTCTCTCGCTCATTTTTGCTGACGATAATTATACGTGTTATCACCCGGACGGCAGAGGTATATAATTTGTCGAGATTTTTTAATAGACTAATTTCACACAGTTACGTACGATGTATTTTTACACGACGCGGCGGCCAGTCGATCGATTATGAAAATCGCGTCGTCGTACCTACTCGGGTAATAATAACGACAATCGTCGACGACGACGTTCGGGAGGGGGGTAAAGAGTAAATAGTAAGCAAACAATAATCACGAATCGTTAGAATCCGAGCGAGACTATTTTCGGTTCCGAACGCGGCGCAGACTTTGGCCCCGTTCAATAGGCGCGTACGCGTACGCGCCGCGCGGCCAGCGTTAAATCAATAATAGTAGGTTTTTCGTCTACAACCGTTCGTGATCTGAAATACGCGCGCGTATGTAGAGAAGGAAAAAAAATAAACCGGTCTAATCGTGTTTTATCGCCCGCGTATTATACGTAATAATAATATTCGTTGGGAAGTAATTACTAATTACGAGTGATGGCTATTAGCGTACGTACATAATATAAACACGCTGAAACGTTTCAATGCGTTCGAACAAAACTCGTTTATACGGATAGGTACTACTGCAGCAGCGTGCGTACGCACTACGCGCACGCAATCGTATGATATGGTTCTTTTTTCCGGTGATTCTTATGAGACCGGCGGCGGTAGCGGATACGATCGATATGTCATTATAACAAAACGATCGAGAAAAAAAAAATCAAAATACGCTTTGAAAATATTATCGAATGACTTGTTTTAAATCGGAAGACGACGACAAGATATTTATACATATATGTATATATGACGAGCATATACATAATATACTACATAAACAATCGAAACTTACCTCTGGGTTTCCGTGGTCCACACTCGACCATCCGAGACCGTCTCTACCTTTGTTCACGCCCCGCTTCCTACCGCGACCCTGCAACAACAATTATTCGTGTCATGAGCGATGAACATACAATATTATTCTAATGTGATATCATATTGTGAGAGATTAATTTGCGCAAGTACAGTTATATATATATACATACATATTATATTGTAATTAATGTCAAGTCGACATGGATAATAATTGTTATTTATGTATGTATTTAACACGATATAAAAAAGGAATATTAATAATAATAATACACGGTGCTCCGCGAATGATAACGAGTGTTCTGGAAAAACAACGCGAGTATTATATCGATATACTTTTCCACGACAGTCGAACACGTTTCCGGTAAAGACTCGTTTCTAAACCGGTTACGTGCCGAAATAAAAAAATCGTACTCTTTACTTCCAAACGTTACCCCCTTCCCCTCACTAGTCTATCGATTTCTATACGATAATGTACTATTACGCGTATTATAATATATTAGCAAAACAAATTGTCTATGGTTTTTCTTCCCGTCCACACTCTTATATATAATTCATAAGCATCGCGCGTCTGGCGATTGAATTTTATTACCGATAACTGTTGTTTTCCCTTCGCCACTCCACCGCCATCGTCGGTCGAGCGGAAACACTTGTTTTTATATCGTACGAATGAATAAAAAAAAAAAACAAAAAATCCCGAGAAAGAATCAAAATACGAGTCACCCCTTTTTTTCTATTTTTTTTTTTCTTTCGCGGTAGGTGTAAGGAAAAAAACTTGACCTACACTCGCGCGCGCGCGCCCATAACGAATACGATTTGTTTTTTTTTTTTCGTTTTATACCGATCGACGATAACTGAACATAACATAATATATATACGAGTATATATGTATATCATAATATACGTATATTCCGACGACCACGACCACGACGACGACGGTTTAGGGACATTAATTCTCTGTCTATTTATACGGTTTTTTTTTGGCCCGCGGACGCTAATATTTTGGCATCGGTCGGTAAGCCGCGCTCGCGCGTGTATATTATTCCCGAAAATATAAATATACATACATAAGAAATATATGCAATTGTATATACACACAAAAATACGACGTTTATATTTTCACGACCCTGTCCCTCCTCTCGCGTACAATTAAGTCGACCAATTTGTCGATATATATGTACATTGTACATAGGTAGTGAATATAAAAAAAAAAAACGTGTGTGCGGCGTATTCCCTGCACGTTCATTACTCTTATATTATGTATATATATTATAGTATATCAGGCGTGGGGACCCTCTTTTCGGATTATTGCACAATCGACGGCGGTGGTTGCGTGCAACATACACACACAATATGTGCGCGCGTAAAAAAAGAACCAAAGGGGGTATACGCACCACACGTATATTTTATACTTATATACATTATATATAGACGATCGAGTTTTGTGTTTCATTAACCCGAAGCCACCGCCGCCGCCCTCTCTTATGATGGCGAGCGAGCCAAAGCGCGCGCGCGCGCCACCGAAAAAATATAAAGGGGTGGTAAAAAAGAGCCGTAGTACGTACGTGTGTGTGTGTGTGTATATATATACATACAATACGTGTACACCCTTTTTTGTCCGTTAGAAAAATCGCCCCTGGTGAGAGGGACCCGCCGAAGAGGACGACGACCGCGCCGGCAGCGGCGCGTCCGACCGATCGAGAGGTGTGTTTGGTCACTCCGGGCCGCGTGCGTGCTGCGTGATGTAACGGGCGCGAGGGGGAGCGCGAGAACGAACGAGTTGGTCGCCGTAATATTTCTATATATCTGAGCTACGCGATTCGATATTATTATCGTTGTTGTTGTTTACACAATATAATCCGTATATTTACGCGGTAAAAGGTTTACTTCTCGAAAACGACGTCTTTGTCCGTCACAGAAAGCGCAAGGATATAAAATATTATAACTACGGTTATGCAACGTATTACCGCGTCCGCCGTTTGTGGGAGCGCAAAACGTTATTTATATAATGATAACAACAACAATAATTACGATAATTTGTACACGACCGATGCGGGCGAAACCGCCAATGCCAATATTCGATAAACCGCGTCGACGTCGCGCGATACGTATATTATACTCGTATTATAATAATAAAAATAATACCGCGGCCAGTTATCTGACGGCGGCGAGCGGAAAAACTTACCGCAAACTTTACGACCGGGTAATTGGTCGGGACGTTTAATCGTATACTATCCGATAATAAAACGACGACGTTTGCTACCGGGAGAAAAGGAACACAAAGCAAACGAGAAGACGACGACGTTTATCGGACTCGTATTAAGTATGGCGTGTAGTTTTTTTTTTTTTCACGCGCTCGCCGATACTCGGCGTATTTAACATTGTCGAAGACGCGCGTTTACGTGTAGTTTTAACAACAACGTATGTATACGGTATGGCTGCAATAATCGCGATCCGACGAAAAGCGTTCCTGCTGCAGGTACTAACGATACAGGCTGTGTAATAAAGAGAGAGACGCTATGACGAAAGGGACCCTGTACGGCGGGAAAACAGACGTGTATTTACGGCGAGCAAACAATATTAAAAACTAGCGCGCGGACGACAGCGACACTTGTCAGGTGTGTCGTGCACGCGTGGAAATACGGTGTAATACTATATTGTGGCAGCGGTAGAGCCGCCATAGGTATCAATCTATTTACACACATACGACGAGACGAACGAAAAAATTGTCGGCGCATTTGTTTTTATAGAGGGGAAAAAAAACGCGCGTCGGAGAAAGAGGAGGAAAACGCGGTCGCGCGTTGATTTGTATACGGCGGCATATAACGCGTAATAATATTACGCTCGAGACGACCGGCGGCTGTGCGGAGAAACGGAGGAGGCGGCCGCGTGACTGATTCGCGTCAAGAAAATTATCACCGATCTGACTAGAAGGCGTGCGTCGCCTGGAAGGATTCACAGGATATACGGTACGACCCGTTGAACTCTCGGCGGTCGGCGGTACACATGCCAGCGCTAAAGTCGTCACATATGGTCTCTCTGTCTCTTTCTCTCTCTCTCTCTCCCCGGACGCGCGCAGTCGACGGAACTAATTTCGAAAATTCGCCCGCCACCGTGTTTCCCGGTGACTCGCGCGAGAGCGAATTTCCGACGACAGCGATAATCAATCCCGAGTGCGTATTTCGAGTAGTAGTAACTAGTAGTCGTTTCTTTCTCGGCGACGACGTCCGACCGCCGAATCTCCGTCTTCGCCTCCGCCGCCACGAGTCGTTCTTTCACGACGCGAGAACGTCGCGGCGGAAGTGACGAGCGCGTTTTCGCGCGATTCGAGTGTGTTTTTCCCCCCCCCCCCCCCCCGTGGTTTTTTATTTATTATCTCCTCCGCGCGCGCCGTCGTCACTCCGAACAACACTATAGCGCACGCGAACGCCTACGCTCCGACCGCATCGATCACATAATGGGACGGCGGCGATTTCGACAGTAATGAAAAAAAAATTTTAAAAACAAAAAACCGGTTCTCTCGCGCGAGTCCTTCCGAAAAACACACAACACCGATATCATACGCATAATCGAACACGCGCATTATTAAAAATATATAGAATACGTATGTATACTATTTTAATATAATGCGTACGCATACAAAGAGCCCGCGCGCTCGCACACACACAAACGAGTTTACGGTACGCGTTTTATACGCGCTGTCGATTTTCACCGTGAGTTGTACCCGTGCGGCAAAACAAAGACCGATATACTGGTTTTCTCGAATATCACACGCGCGTATAATATAATACACATCGTACGTAATAATATTACATTGACAGTATAATGATATGCGCGCGTACGGGCATAAATCGGTAACGATAAGCCGGAGTATATAATAATTATTATTATCGTTTCGTCGTATCGCGGAATAGACGTATAGGAATTTTCGGTCCTGATGGGTGGGAGGGGGGAAGGAGAAGGACCCGATGGCACAGGCTTATAGTCGTGTACGGTCATAATGCCTGCGCACGTTGTGTGGAAAAAAGTTGCCGGCCGTTACGGTCGGACGACGACGACGACGATGACGCTGCCGCCGCTGCTGGTGCTGGTGCAGAGCTAGGTGTCGCCCGGCAGATGTGTATATAATACATAATAATACGTATACGCTTCCCATTCATTTGGCGTGTTTGCGTGTGCGCGCGCGCGTCTCTCTAATAACTTTTAGGTGGGCGACTAGCCTAATTTGCATATACACACACACACACACACACACGGGCACACGCACTTACACGCGCGGACGACGGCGTGTATACACATACGCAGAGGCCTCTGCGTGCAACAGTTTTAACATGTTTCAAAACATTTATGCGCGGCCACGAGTCCGTGTGCACTGTCATTGTTAGCCCATATGGTTGCGCCGAGGTATATATACATGTATATTTATTATTATTTTTTTTCGTGTGCGTGAGAGGAGTCTGTTTTTATTTTTTATGGTCGCGCGTATATTACGAACACGTATAATTATCATTTTCCCTCTCTCCATCGCCTGCGCCTCCGCCGCCGCCGCCGCCGCCACTCGTTTCGACGACCGTCCTTTTTGTCTTCATCATTCGCCGTGAATTTATTACCACCGCGCATCGGCAGCGGCAGTGGCGCCAAATGATTAAAAAAAAACTCGTTATAATAATAATAATATCATAATGATATTATAATGTAATTTCTACTCTTTTCCCGGAGAGAGTCACTGTGTTTAACTACATTTGCCACGGGCGCGAAAAACGCGGGGGCGCTCGCGATCGACACGGACGCGTTTTCCGAAAACGGTTTTGACGCGATCGCCGTGACGGCGGCGGCGGCGGCAGAAAAGGATTGCGATGGGAACGCAGCAGCAACAACTACTATAGATACGGCCGTGTGTAACGCGGCAGTCGCACGTGGTCGCGCACAAGGCCGAGCTCGGGCTCGCGCGCGCGCGCGGTCCGGCCACGACGACAATACTCCCATTTCCTGAAACCCATTAAATTCGAAATCGGCTAACGAGACAACAACGCGACGACGAACCGAAAAGGAACAGAAAAAAAAAACCGACGGCGAGATGAAATATTTATCTCGCCTCCTCTTCTCGTTCCTCCTCGCGCGCGGTCTATCCTACACTAAACCGCGTATGCGATACTACGTGCAATTATGTTCGACTCGTCGCCACGACGACTGTACAATACTATTTTTATTACGGTTAGCAAATAGTTATCGGCGGCGTCGTCGCAACCGCCGCCGCCGGGGGGGGGGGGGAGAAATGGGTTTAAAATATTTTTATCGCCGGTTTCACGCGACGATAATGACAATAATAACAACGATACTATAATAACAATAGTAAATAAAAACGATATAAAAACGTCCGGCTGCCCCCGCGAAAATATTGCGCCGACGACGTCACGATTTTTGCACGTCACTCTGCGCGGGGCGGTCTCGGCGGCAGCGGCGCGTCCACTCTCACTCTCTAGTAGGAAAATCGCGTAACTATCAGTCTCGTTATGAAAACAATATGTCGCGGACGGTCTTGATGAAAAGAGAGAGAGAGAGAGTGAGTGAGTGAGTGAGTGAGAAAAAAAAACGGAGAGGCGCGGAACGCGGGCTGACGGCAACGAACCTCGGGGTGATAAGAGGCAAGCGCGTCGAGTTTCGTACGAATTTTATCTGTTGCCGCGCGCGGCTACCGATAACGTCGACGACGACGACGTCTACGCGGAACTCGCATTGTGCATCGGCGGCGAAAAGTTACGCGCCGCGGGGACCGCCGAATGCAACTGAAACCGAAGAAACGTGTATAAAACAAACATAAAAAAAAAAAAACGCGTCGGCGATCGCTGGCGTTTTCTATCGCGTTTTCGTCGTCGAATTCGTTCGCTCTCGACCGGATCCCGCGAAATGCGTTCGGTGCCGTCGACCACGGGGATCCGGACTTAGACGCCGGCACACGTTTCAAGGCTAATGAACTCTTCATTAGTGTGTTTGCGTGCGCGCGCGTGTGAACGTTCGTATATGCGTGCACGCGTGCACATACTATAGTGTACAGACAGTGCGATACAATAATATAATATTATACGACACCGCGTATGCGGCGGCGGCGCGCCACACTCTCGAGGGCGTCGATAAACGATATAATATGTACGAGAAAAAAAAAAAAAAACTAGATAATTTATATTATATTATCGCGACGCAGGTAATCTCGAGTGGCGCGAGCGCGTACGTTACCGCGGAGAGATTAGACGGATAATGGCCACTTTTGGGCGTCACGCCGTGTAATATACCAGCCGGACGGCCGCCGCGCGCGTCGTACATTTCTTTTTAATAATAATTATATTATTTGTGTTTGATTTGGAATATTAAATAATACACGCGATCGTAATAATGTGTATATTAACGCGCGCACACAGACACACGGTCGGCCGGTGGTGATAACGACGTCGGCGACGACGACGACGACGACGACTATAACACACACACGATGACGTTATTATTATCTGTTCGTGGCGGACACCCCGCAGCACGCCATGGGCGCGCGACTTGGCAACGCTGCCGCCGCCGCCGCGATTTTTACTTACTTACGCTCAGACACTTATAAACACATACACACACACAAGGATACCGAAAAGCGCGCGCTCACACACACGACCGGCACCGCATTATCCTGCGGGCGCTTAATTTTTTACCGCGTATCAAACACGTTCCGTAAAACGTCAATATTGATTTTTTTTTTCTTTTTTTTCGTGCGCGCGCGTGTGACATTCGGCGTACACCCGGTCCTACACGTATACGCGCTTTATCCAGAAGAAGGATGAGTGTTATATCTATACGTCGTGTATATAATACACATATTACATACGAGTAATACCTACGGGATGGTTAGCGCGTAATATATTACGTTATAAAATATAATATAATGTGGCGGAAGAACGCGCGCGGGTTTCGTCGTTTGTAATATTCAATACGGCAGCGAAAACAGCTTCGGTGTGCAGTGATAAGTGGCTTATGTTGAATTACGTTTTAGCCTATGTAATGACATTTCACGAGCGCGAACGTTACGCAGACGAGTGAAATGTAGGTCGGCGGTCGACGATTTTTGTAAAAAAAAAAATAATAAATAATTTCTCGCTGTAATCGCACAAAACACACATCGTGCTGCTCTTCGTGATGTATATAAAAGACCAATAGTGTTTGTCGCGCACACACGCAAACGACTAATACGCCTCTAAATGGCGTGCACGCGCGAGCGAGCGCGCGCGCGCGCGTCGCCGTTGTTCGCGTATATAAGGATAGCGCGTGTCGCCGCGGGGGCCCGGAGTTTTCGGACCCGGAAACGCATAGTCGGATGTGCTCGTGCCGTATGAATATATATGATACAGATCCGTATTGTAAAAACTCCGAAAAGAACATAATAGAAAGCCAAAGGCGGGTCAACGGTAGCAACACGTTTTAGTCAAACGCGCTTATTATCTTGTGGGTACGGTATCCGATTGTCGACAATCGTTTCCGGGGGACCGGACTACCTGCGGCAGGAGTAGTCGGACTTGATAAAAAAAAAAAAAAAACAATACGAAATTCCTAAGAAAAAACACGCCGAGGCCCAGCGTGTGCGGAGCGCCTAAGAGAGCACCACCTATTATGTGTGTTTCAATACGATTTTCGAAAACGAGAATAGTTTTTAACTGCCGCACATATATTATGTGCAACATTTAATAACACGCCTATGCGGTACCTGCATTCAAACGCTTTATAATCCGGTAGCTGCAGTAGGTACCTGTATAACGCACAGTATATTATAATATAATGACGGTCATGACGACGTGTAAAAGCGTATTGGCCGACGGACAATGCAAGAGGGAAAACTCGGACGATTCGAGCGACGAAATTAATAATAATAATAAATAATAAAAAAAAGAGAAGCAAGTATAATTGATTATCCGACATGTTCTGGTCGCATTAGTAACCGTGCCGTGATCTACGGATTATTCGGGTATGCACGCGGTTTTTTTTTGATTCTTTCGTGTTCCTACGCGGCGACTCAATAGGCTATTCCCGCGCTGCGGCGACGGCGCGCGGACGAAAGTAGTAGAAAGTGGTAAACAGGGGGCCGTGGCGCGATAATAATCGTTTACGTTAAAAAACCAAACTAAACTAAACACACGTAACGACGGCGTAAATAAACGATCGCGGGACTTAATATTTTTAAATACGATAAAAGTACCGCAGGTGACCGCGACGGCGGCGGCGTTTCCGACCGGTCGTTTATACGTAAAACGGGAGGTGTATGGTTTTTCCATCGCATATCGTTTTGGAATATTAATATTTTACTAGAGATCGCGCGTCATCGTTACCTTGTACATGGTCTGCTCGTCGGCGGCGGCGGCCGCGGCTGCGGCGGCCTGGGGTCCGTTCTGCACGCTGGCCGGCGAGAACGCGTAACAGTTCTTGTTGAGCTCGTGCAAGTTCGGATAGTCGGTCCCTAGGCAGTTCTCCATGGCGAAATCGTACTTCATGCCGACGGCGTGTGCGGACAGACTACTTCCGCCGCGCACCGAGTATGATGGGTACCACCGACCGTATTCAATCGGAAAAGCCGACGCGTCGGCGGCGGTCGCGCTCAAGAGTCGCCGGCGAGAAACGCGCGCATACGTCGCTCAGTGCGATGCACCTCAACCGCGGGCGAGAAAAACCGAACGACCGCGACAGCGCAGATGGATATCGCGATATTCGCACGTTTTATATAATATGTATATATATATATATACGTGTGTGTGTGTACAGTATGACAATTACGATGTATTACAATCGCGAACGCACACACGAGCGGCGATTAAATTTTTTCGTAAAAAAAAATTAGAAGGAAAAAAAAAAAAAAATTAAAAAACAAAAAAAGTTTACGCACTACGCGAATAGAGGCGAAAAAAAAAACCCAAGAGACACATATACACGCGAACACACACACATACACACACGGTGCGGCTTCGGCGACGGTTGTGTGGAGCGAGCGGCGGCGGCGGGCGAGCGAGCGAGCGAGCGAGCGAGCGATCGCGCACGCAGACACCGGTCCGTACGTGAGCGGTTCGTTTCGGCGAGTGTGTGCGGTTTAGGCGGCCGCCCGAGAGAACTCTCCGTCGCCGTCGCCGTCGTCGTCGTCGTCGTCCCCCACCACCGTCGCCGCCGCCGCCGCCGCCGCCGCGATACCGCCACTGTAGCGCGCGCGGGCCGCCGCCACCCCGTCCCGCCCCCCTCGCCTCGCCCGGCGGTCCTGCCCCCCTCCCCGTCCCACCGTGTCTGCGCGAGCTAAAAAAAAAAAAAAAAACCGGCGGCGGCGGCGGCGGTGGCGATGATGGTAGGGTGTCACAATGAGCGAGTCGGACCCCCCGCCGCCGCTGCCCCTCTTCCCCCCCCGACCATACTGCCGCCGCCGCCGCAGTAGTTTGGGATCCATTAAAAAAAAAAAAAAAATCCGATAGGTGGGGGAACGGCGGGCGAGCAGTGCGCTGTGACGGCGGCGGCGGCGGTGGGCTTTTTTTTTTTTTTTTTCGTCGTCGTCCGCGCGCGTTGTTAAAAAATAGAACCGCCGGCCGGCCGGCCCGTACGTGCGTGCGTGCGTGCGTGCGTTCGTGCGTGCGTGCGTGTGTGCGCCGGCGGCGGCGGCGGCGGCGGCAGCTGAAACGATCGGTAAAAAGAAGGCGAACGAAATAAATATACGAAAAAAAAAAAAAAGCGTACGATATTTTATACGCGCCGCGCGCATGTATATACGTGCATGTATATTTATATACCTATATAACGTACGTTTATTTGCCAACAACATATTCATTCATAAGTTTTTTTTATTTATTATGATTTTTTTTTTTCTTCTTCACTTATACACCTCTGTATCCGATAGTCGGACGCGCGCGCGTATAATGACGTGTGAGCGCGCGCGCGCAAAGTCTTTTTTTTCCATCGCCTTTACGTTCCTGCGCGGCGTTTCCTTTTTTTTCCTACTCGTTTTTGTTTGGCCGAACAGGTTGTGCACGCACCGCCGCCGCCGCCGCGCCGTCCTTTACGACGACAATAAATAATTATTATTTCGCGCGTCGCGTCCATCTCGATCGTCGCGAAAATCTATATACGGTGTCGTATCGCGTCGCCATCGCGCAAAAAAGCTCGGAAACGTCGACCGATAATTTCCACACGCACCCCGGACTCTATTTCCGCGATAAATAATAACGTTTTCGTTTCAGACGCCGCGTCCTATATAATATAACTTGTAACGTGTTTATTATTCGCGCACACGTAACCCGCAATAACGCGCGCTCCTTGGCCCGGGTAGAGTTGTCGCGGTTTTCGTTTTTTACCTCGATTTTTATAATCGTTCCGAGTCTCGCGTATCGGACACCTATTATAACGTCTCGCGCTTTAGCAAAACAATAACACACTCGCGTCGTACACCGGCAGAAATTAAATGTACATTTAATACGGAACGTTTAAAACGCGATGTGCGTTTACAAGTATAACAATAAAATATAAATACCACGGCGTATTATAGTATACATGTCAATCAATAATGACGGGAGTTAAAGGCGTTGGAAAGTGTTTCATAATTTTTTATTTAATCAAAGTGTATAGTGTCAATTTAATTAATTCAATTAGGTGATTACAACGGCAATATGGGTTTTTAAATAACTCGCGTAATCGTCGCTCATATTCGTAAAATGTTAATAGAGGTTTATCACCACTTCGGTGCAATTGAAAAATTATTCTACAACAATCTATAATCTTAAACAAGTAATTATAAACGAATATCATAAAATGATTACACCGAGTCGAGTGCCTTAATCATTTCCGTAATCATAAAAAAATAAATGCCCAAATTAAATACGCGCACCTCTGCGTAATATGGGCATATTATTTAAATCAACACGCGCGACACCTATGTGTAATTTTGGGTCAGAGAAGTCTCCGCGGCGACGATAAGCAGCGAGTCGAAAAGATTCGTCCGATTTACATTTAAAACGTATTAAAACGTCTCGCGCATTAAATCATGCGCCGTGTGTGACATCACAATAACATAACGTATAAAAGCCCGTCGTAGACGAATACGCCAAAAGATAAACGGTCGACTAATAAAAATCGTTTTGTTCGTATTATGATGTACAATATTATAAAAGCACACCATATACGTATAAATCCTACGATAATGTGACGGTAATGTAAACTCGATGTTTCCATAGCTATTATAGTCGCAGAGCCTCTAAAAGGCGTGAAATATAAAAACGGAAAAATATGTTTTCGAGACGGTTTTTAATCGAAGCAAGTCCGAGTGTTGAGTATGCCCGCCGGGCATCGCGTATGCCTACGCTAATATTAATACTAATGTGATTTAGACGAACAGATTCGTCGCGACGAAAAAAATCGACCTTTTCGATCGGTTAAAAATGATCACAATACTCGGTATGATTGTTATGATTGTTGTTGTTGTTGTTTGGTTACGACTGATTTGACCGTATGTATGCGCGTTTTAATGAAATTCGTCGATTCTCGGAATGCCGCACGTCCGCTAAAACCTTGTGTTATAAAATAAATAACACAATGCACTCGCAGCGATTATCGCCGCGCGTTTTCAATAATTTCAGTAACGTTTTCATATTGTTATTGTGTTTGGCCAGAAATCTCGCGTCCGCGAATAAGAAAGTCTCACAAGAGTCGCCCTGAAATCCGTATTATAAACCACCAGAACTAAGTTATGAATATATATTTCTCGCATATCGCGCGGCCTTGATACGCCCAAGGACATTTCCGCTTCGGGATTCCAAAAAATAAATAATATAACGTACATAAAATATAAGCTTCGTGATATGCTGACAAAACCGAAAAAAAAAAATCACTATTTTTCTATAGATTGCGTATTGGTCATGGTCTCTATATTCTTTTATTTAAATACAAACGCGTGTATGTGCAAATATATATTATAAAGTATATATTATTTTATTCATTATTTATGTATATTTATGACTAAAAAATCGTCGTTTGTCATTATACGATGCCAATAAGGGATGTTTTCGTTTCATTAGGAAATTCGATTCGTTTCGCGGAAGTTCCGCCGTTTTTGATAAGTGAAAAGGGTCCGGTTGACCCACAAATTTATTATTTAATTATAGGTGTGTGTATACATATATATATATGGAAAAAAAAACTGTTCAAAGTAAAAACCGTATACGTATTATGTCCTGCAGTGCGGTCCGAGGAAGAGAGCGATGATTCGGCCGCAGAAGCAAAAAAAAATAAAATAAATATTGTAAACGAATTAGGACGAGTTAAAGTAAACACACTTTGTTGATCGTTTAATAAAAAATACGAGGGTGGTTAAACTGAGTGTACGCGAAGCCGACCATTATTTCTATATAATATCCTTTGTATAGACGAAAATATGGGGTTCGATTGTTTTACGACACAATATCGCCAAAAAAAAAAAAAAAAACAAACAAACACGCACACGCTCACACGAACGCGTTTAATAGTTTTACGGAAGAAAAAGAATAAACAGTTTCGATTCCTACGACACCGTCCGACTGGATCGTTTTTACAAACGCGCGCGTATGAAATAACGCTGCAAGTTTCGCGCGACATTTAAAAGTTACAAGAATAATATGGCGTTCATTTTAAATACAAACGGCATCTCTACGACAGAATAGTCGTCGTCGTCGTCGTGTCGTAATAACGTTATTGTCAGTTCGGACTTTTTCTACAGCGATTGTTATAATAATAATAATAATAATAATTGCCCGCATGCCTGCTGTATGGTCACCCCTCTTTTGAAAATCGTTTTTTTTTTTTTTTTTCACTCCGGCCGTGGGGAGAAAAAGAATCGAACGACGATTTGCATACACACACACGCGCGCGCTCACACGTATACACACAATCGCGTTGCAAACAGTAGTGCCAAATTAAATGTGACGAAACGCGCGCGAGTATTAAAATAAAAACATACTACGAATTGAAAAAAGAAAACGCCAATAAAACAACTACACGGCGAGGAGTGTGCGCGCCATAATATAATATGCTTAGTTAGTAAACCATACGCTTATGCGAAAATCACGTTTTTCTACGTTACAAAACGTTTATAAGTGATTTTACGTGTTTTATTGTACTGTTACATCATACGCGCAGACGTAATCTCCCAAATATATTAAACTGCATCAATGGTGTACACACACACACACACACACACTTGTATATACACGTTATAAGTATAACACGTAAAATATTACGTATATTTAAAGTCGTTATTGGAGTTAATCGAATTCCGAATTCAACACAACATTGTTCTGCTGCAAGACGACGCCGCCGCCGTTAGTCATTTATTTTTTCATTATTATTATTATTATTATAATTTATCGCCGTCATCGCCGAGATGGAGCGTAAAGTTTTTCTTTTATAAAGAACGATGAATATATAATACATAATACATTATATATCTGTATATGTGTGTGTGTGTGTGTGTGTGTAGGTAAATAGTTGCAAACGGCATCTGACCCGAAAACAAATAAACGGAAGGAAAATTTAGTCGGGGGGAGGGGGGAAAAAAACGTTCGTAAAGACTTGCACTCAGTCAACACGAGATATAATTAACAAACTTACAAAAAAAAAAAGAAAAAAAAGTAAGAATATTAATGACAAACTCTTCTCCCGGCGGAATACGCGCCGGAAATCTCTCGAGTTTGTATTTAAACGATCGTTATATTTTCGAGAAAAAAATAAATAAATACAAGAAAAGATTTTTCCGTTTTCGTATATTATATCCTAGTATAATATGTATATAAAAGGAATAAATACTCGGTATACCAGGACGGGCGCGCGTTCCGGGAAGGACGCTAGCGCGTATTCCACAACGCCTCCGCGGACGCCCGGAAAACCTAATTCGACGGTCTGTATACGTTTTCCGAAAACGTTTTCCGGCGACTTGGAATTGAATCCGAGAACACAATATAGATATTGTTATTATTTTACGGTCGTTCAGTTCACTAAATAGTGTACGTGAATTCGAAGAACACCGGCAAAAATTAATTTACTCTAAATGAAATATGCAACGGACATCGTATTGTGCGATACTCGTCACCGCGTAAGAACGCGTTTCGCGTGTTTTCGGGCTACGACATGTACGCGGAGAAAGAGAGACGGGCGTTTCCTAACGCAGAACGTAATTTTTCCGACACTTTTTCAATTTAAATGTCCACACGAATCGACCTAATTAATTTCGATCGCTATCGCATAAGTCGCGATAAACGTAAGCGAGGGACTGCGAGTTTTAATATCAATTTTTTTATTAAAATTATTTTCAAAATGGTAAGTTTTTCTTCAGCGGTTCGACACGATATTGTATATGATAGCCGCGTGAAATTGGATTCAAGTTCAAGTCATTAAGTTGTTTTCAATCGATTGGTAACTTGCGGCGAACGACCTTTTTCTCGTACGGTTCGTTCGAAAAACCGGCCCACAGGTCGTATGGACCGTCGGAGATTCGGTAACTCGGAGGGTTAAAAAATATCGAAAAATACGTCAATGTCCAAGACGAAACGATTAGAAATAGACGAATACATTAATTTAATCAGATCGACTGTATGATCGCTGTTGGAATAACGCTAACTTTAGTTTATTGTCTAGGTAGCATAATATTGGATTACAGATTTCACGCAGCAAAAATAAAATAACGCTCTCGATTTGACCGTCGTTTTATTAAAAGTCACTCGGAAAATACTAACAGAAGGCGAACCACCTCCGAGAGTATAGCGATCACTAATAGATAACGTAGTAACCGGCATTTTTTTAATTCCAATTTCGCCCACGGATCGGCCAAAACATAACGCGCGCGTCAGAATAAATAATAAAAACGGAAAACGGTCCAGAAACAGGTACATAAACAAAACATAATATAATATATATATATTATGATAAATAGCTCTATGAAAACTGTAAAATAAATATTCCGTGATATACACGCGAGTGTGTACGTTTATTGATATACGCGCGCGCGCGCGTGTTTGTGTGCGCGTAAATCTATGACATTAATTTAAAAATAATAACACACGCGGAGATGTAAATGCGTAACACAGCACACTTGTTGGCCGTACGTATAAAAAAAAAAAAAAAGAAGAAAACACCACGATAATAATAGCTATAATTTTAATTAATGTACGTGTACGCGCATAAAAAAAAAGAAAAAAAGAAACAACACGCCGACGAATAATAATAATAATATGTAATATTATTATGATATTTGTATAGGTCGTAAATCGCGTAGCTCGCGCGCACGAACACGAGCGGCGCGCAGTCGGCCGGTAATAATTACGTTAATACGGAATATCGCAAACCAGTGTGTGTGTGTATATTATCTACGTGTTATTGTAATAGGTAGGTAATGCGCGCGCGACGGGAGGAGAGAGGCAATTTTTTTTATTTTGGTTTTTTTTTTTTTTTTTAGCAATCGTACGGCTTAAATATGTGATGTGTATATTGTGTGCGGTGGGCGTCAAATCGCGAGCGTCCGCAAAGTGGGGTGTAAGTCGCGTGTCTGTTATAAAAAAAAAGAGGAAAAAAAAAGAAATAAAGAAGTCGAGTAAACGATTTAATAGTTTGTTCCTCCGTAAAAAGTAAAAATAAAAAAAAAAATAAAAAAAACTCCGAAGGAAAAAAATACATATTTTTTTCTATCAACAACAGGAAAAAAAAAAAAAAAAATGTTCCCAAAGTACCTACTCCCTTGCGCCGTTCGAGGGGTAATTTAATGAATGACACATTTTTTTTTTTTTATTTTTGTTGTTGCTCGTGTTGTTGTCGCGCGTACGACCAGTGTTTTTATTTCTTTTTTCTCTTTTTTTTTTTTTTTTTCCACTTTGTCTTTACTTTTTTCCCGTCCGTCTTCTCCGCCTCTCCTGCCGCGCGCCACGTCGTCGGTCGGTGAAAAAAAAAAAAATCATATCGTAATAAACCATTGAGTATCGCGTGCGCGAGAGTAGGGCAATAATATTCCGATTGATACACGCGCGCGCGCACAATAAAAATAATATCGACGGAATCAATGGCCAAAGGGGTCGCGCGCGACCGGATCGATGATCTATATTTTTTAATGTTTGTTTATACAATTATACACATACACGCTCGTAGATTATATTGCTATTGTGATTTTTTTTTTCTTCTTCTTCCCATTCAACACAATAATGCCGCGCGCACCGACCGACTCCCGACCGGCAAATATTATTCGAGGCGGGATATATATTTTTTTCGTACATTACACCACGACTACAACAAACACACACACACACACACACACACCGATGGCGGCGCGGCGTGTAGATTGATATTCGTTCACGACAATACGATTATTATTGTTTTTTTATTCTATTAAAATATTTTTTTCAAAACGCTCGCCGCGAGTGTAATGTACCTGTGTACGACATCACGGTATGCGCGGAACTGCATCGTATATTTTACACGTATCGATCATATAATTTTTTCAATATTTACCGGACGTAAAAATTACCGAAAAACAAACGCCGCCGTATATATATATATATATATAAACGATTTGTATATATTAAGTAAATATACATTTTAATAATATTTATTTCATAAAATCTTCTTTTTTTTTCTTTTTCAAATATTGATTTTTATCATACATGTTTATTATAGATAAAATATGTTTCCGAGTATTGTTTAATATTAATACCTTGAAAAATTTGCGTTGTGCAAATGGATCGTGTGTGTGTATATATTATATTACGTCCGATCGGTGTGCTCGTACAGAAGAGAAGCAAATATTTATATTATAATTTTAGATTATTATAACACAAACGTGTGTGCGTTCGGATTATTTAATATTTGCAAAAATAAATCATTAATATCAGGTACCTAAATGTAATTTATTACGAATGTATAACGCCGATATAATATAGTAGACTAATATTGTAGTCGATTTTGAAAATCAGACACATTGCGTACCGCAACGACCTGCGGCACAAACATTTTCATGGCGGAAAAACGTAATGTTTTAAAAGAAATTTTTTAACGACGTGATCGGAATAGAAGAAGAAGAAGAAGAAAAAGGTACAATAATATTATATTTCTATTAAGCCGACGAGTGTGTGTCCTACGTTAACAATGACTGTCATGTAAACCTCGGGGGCCAGCGTGTGTTTGTGTGTGTGTGTGTGTGTTGACCATCGGAGAATAGCCCAGTCCGACATAATAGTCAGGTATTTCTCTACACGATTATAATAAATGTACACGAAGGGTAGGTATAGTTCATTATTTCGGTGTATTCGTGTATTGTATTATTGTAGGTTTTTTTTTTCATGGCGGCGGCGGCGGCTTCGGTGGAAACGCGGCGGCCGGAACGTGTTTCACACATTTATATTTACACGTAGGCAGTGTTTTTTTTTTTTCCCGTCGGTGTTTTGGCGTAAAAAAAGAACGAGCCGCGTGCGTTTTTACAGACGAATTTTTAGCCCTCTACTGCGGCAGCGAAGGGTGGAAACCAGATGGTCGGTCGCGAGGCAGAGAAACGAACGCGCACCCTCTCGAAGACGAGAATTATTGCACACGGAGATGGTAAAAAAGAAGTTGCGGGGGATGAAAAAAAGAAACGTGTGTATATATATATATATATAAGCCGTTCATTTGCATTCCCCCATTTCTTTATTTCGTTCTTATTTTTTTTCCGCTAAAAATAAGACTTCGGGAAGGGTCCTGTGCGCGCAGGAGCTCGGAAAACAAATGGTTACCGCGTGAAAATTAATCTTTGTAAAAAAAATAAATATATATATACGTATATATAAAGGACAACCCCGCGAGTAAATTAGACTCGAGAAACTCGCGTTCGGATATAATATGCATCCTCCGTCGGAACGATATGCATTACACGTGGTATAAAGGAATTTGTTTTTTTTTTTTATTTTAACACTCGCGCAATCACGTCACTGAGCTGCGAGTGCATTGAAATACTATTAAACAATCGCAGAATGAATCGAAATCGACGCGGCGGTCAGAGAATTCATACGAATACAATAAACACGTTCACACGTCAGAACGTTCCTCTGGCGGAAGCCGTTGGGCAGCGTTGTTCGATTGAATTAACATAATTAACACACCGCGCGTTTTTTAGTTTTAACTTCCACGCTTAAAACATTATTATTATAATATTAATGACGTACGGGTATTGTTCTTATCAAACGAACGCGCTATTATTTTTACATTCGAACCACCGAACGTAACCTGTTGATCGCGATTGAATTTTGCACGAAAGAAACATAATAATGCTACGGACATCGCGTCGACACGCAACAGATAGGAATCGATTAAATTTTCGTTTCAAATCGCTATTGGAATGAGAAAGGAGAGAGAGAGAGAGAAAAGACGATATAATATTTTAAGTAAACGAAATAAAAAAAATATCGCCGCGCGAAGGAAAATAAAATAAATACGAAATATTCATAGCAAACGGCACGTAACCAAGAAGAAAAAAAAAACCGACCCAAAATGTGTCCGTTATCTGACGGAGAGAAAAAAAAAACCGTTAAGAGTCAACCCGGAAACGAAGATTTGTCTTGGGGGATTTTTATGCTTTTTGGGGTAAAAAAAACGGTTTTCGTCCCCAAAAAGCGCGACGGTGACGGCGACGGCGACGACGACGAGTTTAGTGTTTTTTTTTTTTTTCCTCGTCGTTCCCAATAGGGTGTCGTCTTTTTACACACAGCGTAGAAATTATACGTCCGTTGTTTGCGCTATACGCGTCCAATACCTGTTGCGACGAATGGAAAGAAAAAATGCACTCGCATCGTACACAATGCGAATCGGGTGTGTGTGTGTGTAGAAATTTGAATACACGCGCGGCGCATAAAATCAACGGAAACGTGTCCGGTCCGGGGACGGGGGGACGGATAAAAATTGGGGAAAAAACACGCGTTCCCGTGGGACGCGATGCGTGCGAAACCGGTTACGGCAAAAAATAATAAATCCGTCATAATGGATATATTGTTCGATCCGTATTGTGTGTAAAAAGAAGGGAAAAAAATAGTGTTTTTGGGGTAATATTTGATTCTTTTTTTTTTTTTTTTCGAGAAAAAACGGTTTTTTTTTTTTTTTAATGGCGAAAAAAAACGTATACGTACAAAATCGACGCGTGTTGCGATTCGGAAGCCCCTACATATTATACTAGGTTAAATAGGTTTTTTTCTTTTTCCTTTCAATTTTTTTTTTTTCGTTACGTTTATATTATTTTTGACTCGTGCTCGCGCGAAGGCTCGTGCCTTTTTTTTTTTTTTCAACGAGCCTATTTCTACGGCGCGGCGCGTATAATAATATTGAGGGGTTAAACGAGAAGAGAGCGAAAAAAAAAGACACGTCGGGTAAGTTAATTTCGTTTCGCTTTGGGATTATTATACACTTTGAGATACTGATTTCTCTGTCTCGGAATCGAGTAAGAAAAAAAATCTAATTTTAAGACGGAAAATATTCCTCTTTTATTTTTGACGAATATTAATTAAATATAGAAAATTAAACGTTTCGTCCGACGACGGTTGCTGTCCGACGCGGGCGAGGAGTTTGAATGAAAAAAAAAAAAAATGTAAAAAACTCGACGCGCTTTTTTTTTTTTCTTTTATATATAAGTATGACGCGCGAGCGCGCGCGCGTAGTCTGTAAAACAAACAAAAAAAAAAAAAAAAAAACTAGCAGATAATATAGAAATAACTTTAAAGATAAACTTTGTATTTTTCTCTTTCAAACTCCCAAGACTCGTTATATTAAATAGCGACGTGAATTGGCATGTACCGAAACAATATCGAAGTATTTAATACGTGGAAATCGAACGTATCGATTAACTCGGAAAGTATGCGCAAAAAAAAAAAAAAACAATAATAATAAAAGAATTTGAAAAAAAAAACATTATTTAACGAATTCGCGTCTAAATCCGTTGTAAAATATATATATTTCCGAGGACCTACCGCGTAAAATAAATCAAACGAATCGTCATAAATGTGCGAGTGAATAATGTTATAATTTTATAACAACTTGATAAAAGTCGACGAGTCGACGTTTACGGAAGTATAAAACGAACAAAAAAAAAAAAATAGATAAATAAATGTTCTCGTAACAATAAAACGTATGAGACTGCGTGTTCGGCTCGCGTGCCAATTTATTGTGATTCACACTCCAAGTAATCCGAGTTCGAATCTGCATTTCGGAAGACGGAGAGAAATAAGCCGAGCGAAACCTAGTTGCAGTTTTTCCGTTCGCTTGAAAGATCACCTCCGTCGGATTGCATTCTATTTAACTATGAATTTTCACGCGGCGGTAATAAAAATTTTTTTTTCTTTTTAACCTGGCGGTCAAGTTTATCGTAAGACTATCTGTAAAGTCGCGACTTTAAGCAGTCGAAAAGTATATGCGTCGGTTTGACAGGTTAGTTACGATGGAAATGTCACCGGTCGGCGGGCCAAGAGAATTTGCGAATTTCATTTTTTCTAATCATAAACGGCCGAATTGTTTTTTTCAGTGTTTGATCTCTCGAGTTGATTTTATCGATTTATATCTAAAACGCACTGGTTGCGCGAGTGACGTTTGACAAATCGTTCGGTGAAGCCATTTTGAAAGTTCACAATTCATACAGAGTATAATAATACTAAATACTTAATATTTCAAGACAATCGTCGATATAGATCTAGTCGACGAATCGTAAGAAAGATGAAAATCTCCTCGAACCAAACGGTGCCCCGATGGGTCCTGCGAAATCCCTCCAGTGCCCCGCGTATTGCATGAAACTCGCGATGAAATTCGCGACACCATACGGACGTCGACGAAAAGGATCGTAATAATGTCATACGATGTCATCGCCGCGAACACTATAAACCGAACGTCCTATAATACGCGTTATATAATAATATCGTATATATTTATACGCGTGCGGTGTGAAAGAGGAGTGGAAAAAGGAAAAAAAAAAACGACGACCGGATTCGGAAAACCGTTCTCTCCGCCGGGCGCGAAAGGTATTCGAGGATATATATATATATAATGTACGGATTTAGACTGCGCGCGCCGTACGGTAAATTCGTCACGTCCAAAGGGTGTTTTTCGCGAGTAGTTTTTTTTTTCTCGTCCGTCCGTGTGCGCGAGCTCTCACAGCGTATGTGTGACGACGACAATGGTCACGATATAATATAATATATAATACGCACACAATATGCGCACACACACATATTTACAGGACGAATAAAATCGACACGAGGTGAATTTCATTCCATTTCGCCCGTCCCGCACACACGAGCGTATTATACATCGGCGGTCAGTGATGTCGTCTTGTCGCGTAGTGTATTATTATTTCCTTGGCTGCGAAAAGTATTATGTTGTTTGCTCGCGATTTATTTATTATTTCCCGCTCGTTAGTCGCAAATAATGCACGGCCATTGGCATCTGAATCGTCGTTTAACGTGCATTACGGGTCCATTGTGTTCGGTTTTTAAGACCGAAAATCGCCTTAAGGGCATCGAGCAATAATAGTGTGTACGTGTACTATGTACGTATATATAATTTATAAGGAATAAAATAAGAACGGAACTGCGAGAAGAAAAAGAAAAAAACCGGAGAGCGAGAATGGTGTGGGGGGGGGGTCGCTCTCCGTCATCGACTTGCTAGTTACTAAATCGAGTGTGAAATCGGACGCAATTTTGCACTCGTTTTTAGTGCTAACAGGCTTATCAAATTTAAAAAGCTTATTATTATTATTATATTTCCATCGGATTCCTCGCCTCGAGGTTTAATGTGGATTAACCGAAAACCGTTTAAGTCCTCGGGGGCCTTTTTTTTCTTCTTTTTTTTTGCTGACAATCTGGTCCCGGTTTAGTCGGCGCGGAGATGGTTTTTCAACAGAAAATTATTATTAATATCGTAATGTGCGTGTGCGCGGAGGCGGCAGGTACGAAGCAGATCGTTCGACATAATATACTCGCGTGTGTATTATACATTTATTGTAAATTATCAAGTAAAAGAAAAGATAATGCGTTTTGTTTTTTTTTTTTTTTCGGAATGTGCGTTTGTATATACGAGTATCTATTCGTTAGATTTTTTTTTTCCACGAAATAATGTATGTATCGAAAAATCACGATCAAACAATAAATGGCTCTGTTTCACATGATCGTGTATACATTGTTTTTGTCCGATTCATTCTTTTCGTCGAGCTTCAGACGCCTATTCTATTCAGTTATATTATATGTATATATATATATATATTTTATAATACACGTATATGTATATTTTTTTTATTTTTTGCTTTTAAACGCGTTAAACATCTTTCAGTATACGTTATTTATTATCATTTTTTTTTCTTCTTTTTTTTTTTTTTTTACGTTCCATTGTGCTGCTCCATGAAATATTATTACTGGCTACTATATTTTGATTATATACAGTATATACAATATCGCTACCTATACTATATTGTACTATTGATCTATAGCGAACGAACGTTCGAAAACTGCGGACGTCGTCGCGTGCGTTGCAAAAGTCATCATATTGTCTTTTGATTTCGCGTTTGATTTACGTACGACCAACGCGCGACCGCGTGGTTTCCTCCGAGACCGGAAAAATTAACGCGCGATTGTAAATTGATTTATATTTATTTTTTAAACTCATAACATATGACATCGCGCAGATGATGCGGAAAAAATATCGTCTTCTACGGTGAAAACGCGACAATGGTTTGATAAGCAAGGCGATATTATTATTGTAGAACGTAGTACAATGTGTATACCGATTGTGATTAGTCAGCGGCTTAAATATATATTATATACGTATATATCTATTTAGGTAACTATACACACGCACTCATAAGCAAACTCGCTAATAAAACGATGTTCAGCAAAAATTTAAAACCGACGCACAATATATAATAATTGTTTTGTACACGCGTTGACAATGATATCGTATTTTCGATGTGTAGTGTTTCAAACGGCGCTTAAAAAAAATTTTTTATACGTTCTCGACAATATTGTGCGCAATAGTTTTCACACAGGGTCGGTCTAGCATTTTTCTAAAAGGCTAGGGAAAAACAGTGACCAATTGAGCAGCCTTTCGAATCGCTTTAATATAAATACTATTAAAACAAACGTGTCTGCAGTCCGACTAGCATATACAAAATGTATGAATACAAACGGTCATACGCTTCTGTTATGGCGTGTGATTTCTTTTTTAATAAGCCCGTAAAAAATGGTTTTTTATTTTTATAGTTTATAACGAACCTATGAACCTCCCGGAAGGTCAAAAAAAAAAACAAAACGGGGGATCGGACTTAAAATTACTATACTCGACGGACGAGTTACACGCGCTTGGACTTTTCACTTTTTACGCGATGCGCATTCGTCGTGTGTCTATAATATAAATAATATCATCCTTTCGAGGCGTAATTAAACTTTAGATCGTTTACGCGCAACAAAACGAACATCGGAGAACAAGCACATAAATAAATTGCTCTTTGATGATTAGGTATTTATGTAGTACTGCATCGTGTCGTACAAAAAGTATTCGTTCATTAAAACCCGGTGGGTTTGAATTCGCGTCGTCGAAATGACGAGACGGTCACACACAATCGACTGTATTCCCGGTACGTCGTATAGGATCGCGCGTACATTTAAATGCACCGACGAGAGGTCGTAGTTGATTCGATGTAAACGTTCGTGCCATATCGTTTGAGTGATTTTGATTTCATATAAGTATTCAGTGCTCGAATAGAAAACGTAAGGAGGGAAGCGTTTCTTTCATAAAAAAAAAAAACGTAACGGACTTATATTAATTTTTCAACTCTTAAAAACGTATTGAAAGCTTGCCATCGATTACCCAAATTTAAATAAATAAAAATATCATTTCGATTGTCTTCCATAATTCGATCATCGCATTAACTGATTTGAGATTCTCTTTGAGATTTCTATTACTTGTGTTCGGTGTTACGACAAAACACGCAGTATAATTCGAAAAGAATTAATGTTTATTCGGTGCCTTCTATAAATCGATGTGTAAGACAGTGTGTGGAGAGCACTTTACGATTCGAATTGTTCTGTACCGAAAGCTCTATAACTCATACGCTCTGCACGTATTTTATGAATAATATTACAGGCTGAACGCGGTTCAATTTTCCAGACTATCAACACTTTGAATGACGTTTTCGACTAGATGATAGTTTCAAACGATTTGTCTCAGAATGAGGAACTGACAGTTTTTCTTGTCGATAGAGTACATTTTTTTTCATATTTTTTTGTTTTACAAATTTTTCAATAAATTTCAACCATTCCCTCATTCGAATTTTCAACTAGGTCCCTTGGATTTTGAATTATCAAGAATCTACTGTAGTTAATTTATCGTTTTTTACATATCTATACGGAAACAGGAGGAATTCATAAGCATAAAAATACTAAATATAGTCGAACATGATGACATGATGTCGTCATCGTCACCCCTCCGGGCTCCGGTACGAAAAAAAAACAAAAAAAAAAAAACAGCGTAAGAAATTTAATGTATACAACAACGCGTTGGGCTTGTAATTTTTTTACGCTCCAAGTTATCGGACTATAAAAACAGACATTTAAAACGAATACGCGTCCTACGCGTTTCACTCGTAAAAATTAGTACCTGCGCCATACGATTCCTGGAAAAAACGGTCGGTTCCCGTTTCCAGTCGAAGCGCTGCGAACGTAGCCATATTAGCACCTCTGACGAGTCCGCGAAAAGCGTTCGCTCTGGGCGTGATGCTGCCGTGTTTAAGAATGTCTCGACTGGGAGCAATTTTTGTACAGTCCTTTACTACATTTCTATACTCGCAGGCGGAGATTCGGACAAATTTTAAGCGGCGATGGGCATTTTTTCTTTTATTAAAGTTTATATAAATACGCGTCCGACACACGCAGATTCGTATAACCGTAACAAAAAAATCGAACCCAAAAATAAACCGGAACTGAGTCTTTTATAAAATAATTGTGAATCGTTCCGAAACCACTGCAATATCTATATATACGTCGTATGTACCAGCTGTCACATATACATTTTTTTATTAAACTGTAATAATTCTTCGAAAAAACCGCGTAGCTTTTCTTTTTTTATTTTACATTCGAGAGATCGCCACCCTAGGCAACTTCCCCTTTGAAAAATGCACTGCTCGCGCTTGACGACGACGGTCAGGCTTGCGCTCATTACGAGCGTTTTTATATTATTATTGTTGCAGCGACTTTGTCCGGCAGAGCGGCTCTGTTAGCGGACTGTTTCCAATCAAAGCAGATGTGTATGTAGAACGCGGCCGTTTGCAATGCGAGCCGCGCGGAAATTGATTTATTCGCCGATTAATTTATTCGCCCGTGCGGCGATACGAAATAAAATATAATGAGCGTAGATATTTTTACGATATCGTGACTATCGACGAGATCGGACGACGACGACGACGACGGCGACTGCAGTTTCGTCGCCCCGGGGCCGGGGCGTACTCGGACTGTACGCGTTGTTCCGCGGTTTGATTTGTGTCTTTATCCGAGAGCGAAGAGAGAAAGATAGAGAGATAGAGAGAGAGAGGGAAGACAGAAAATCGCGATATTTGCAAACGCCGCGGCGATATCGTTCGCCAATACCGGTGTAAACGAATCGGTTTACTGTATTGAACAGCGCGCCCGGAGAACGAATATTTTATAATAACACACCGGTACTGGTTTTTATTATGTGCATAAGATGTTTTCGAATTACTATTATTATTTTTATTATTATAATAATAATACGTACAAACGAGTTTTAATAGTTTCGACGGCGCATATTATGTTATTATTATCGTCGTCGAAGAATTATTGTTGCGCGCGCGCGTTTATCGATTATTTTCGCGCGAAACACGATTCACGCCGTAGGTATATAGATGTGAGGGGGGTCACGTCGTCTCACGAGTATACGATATTAGAAAGAAATACAAAAGTAAAAAAAAAAAAAAAACACAAATACGATGGTCGCGCGCGGTCTCTGATTGATAACTCACCACGTCATGTACGACTCGCGGTCGTACGTATAGGTATTATATTTTTAATGCCACCTATTATACGGACGGTTATTAAAATATTAGTCGAGAACGTGTTTTTTAATCGCTCCGGACTCGCGAGCGATTCTATTTTTTTTTAATTACCATCAACAATAATATTATAATGTACGTCTCGAACGGGTAATTATCATTGATACGTTGAGGTGAGCGTGCGCGCAATAATGGATTCAACGCTAGGCCGCGTACGGTGTAACGAAAGTCGAACGACGTCCCGGCGTCGCGTTACGACGTGAAACGTATTTTACCCTCGCGCGAGACACCGAAGAGCGTCGTCGTCGGAAAATGACTGCCGCAGTCTGAGGCCGAATATTTGAAAAAAAAATTATAAAAATAACGTCTTACCGTACGCTTTGTTCCGGACAATAACTCTGCCCCGTCAGCGTCGTATTCGATTGCATGTATGCCCTTTAAAAATCTATTTAAATACCACCAATGTTGTGTTCGTTTTTCCTCTCTCGTCGATTTACCAAAAACAAAATCTTTACGAAAATAATCCCGCCGTTTCTAATGTTTGAAGACGAACACCGGCCATGTATACCTACTAACGATAATGTAAAAATAAAAATGGAAAATATTATCGATTACACGCTTTACGATTTAGCGTAATGGGTGGTACACTCTTCACTTTTCGAGTGGAGTCGTAACAAGTGCTAGGATTAATGGAGGGCTGAGCGGGCTTCACCGCGGGAGCTTCCGCGAATTTAGGGCCCCTATAATTGTATAATTATTTATTACACTGCAAATACAAATACGTTTTTACAATAACATGCAAAATTATATATTTCTAATCGAAGGTAACATTTTTTTTGATCGCTAATTTTAATTATGAAATATTTAGTAATTAAACTATAAAGTTTTAAGTTCTAGGATTATAATTATTATGACTTTTAGTCATTAAAACTACTTAAAAAAAAAAAAAAATGTTTACTCAAATCATTTCAAATGCGATTTTTAAGCTATAAAATACTCATATTATTTATACATATAACACGATTTGTTTCTCGAACTCATGAACAATACTGCGTTCACGACAATTTTTTCGGAACCCTCGCGGATTTTACTCCCATATCTAAATCCTGTCCGGGTCATACCACACATGATTTTAGGCACAGTCGCCGTCAAAAGTCTCGTATATTTTCTTCGGATCGGTAAATAATTACATATAGCGCGATATCGTGGACCGTCTACGGCCGCGTGCCGACTGACGTTAGGATTTCAACGTGCTCGCATATATAGGTACTAACAGCGCGTATTATTATAAATAAATAAGACGGACACGGGGATTAGCCCTCGTTATCCGGCACAAACGAAACGACACTCGGCCACGTCAATCAGAATACATAATATAATACCTATGTAGATTTTTTTCCTTCTTTTTTTTTTCCCCTTCCTGACGCGATACTAAATTATATTCCACGCGTCGTCGTCGTCCGTCGTATATTTGCCATCGTAATGTATATTATAATACGGTATCACCTCTCTATAGTCTCGCCGATCGTCGGACGCGTGTACGACATAGAGCGGCGCGACCCGTCGCGTTTATGTATTATGTATATTATGTAGCGCGCGGCGCGTATAGAAAAAAAAAAAAGAAGAAGTAATAATAATAAATAAACGAAAATACGGTTTATGACGTGATAAATGCGAAATTATTCGCGCGGGCTCGTCGTGCATTGTCTTCGTATGCTAATATTATTTCGACGTAAATACCAAATAATAATAATAATAGTGAAAATAGCCGAAAAAACTGCAGTCCTCTTTGTGTCTACAACGGCACCTAGCTACTGCAGGCGGCGGCGGCGGCGGCACCGGGATAAACCGACCTGCAGCGGATCGAATAAATCAGTGTTTCCCAACTGACGGTCGTCCGCGGACCCGTGACGGGCGGTGAAAAACAATTTCCTTTGCAGACTTTCGGTTTTGATTCGAGATTTATGAGAGAAAACAATTGTGAACAAATTTGGAACGATCGATGGATGGCATTCCAGCCGGAATACGAATGAAAAATATGTTGGTTGTTCGTCGGCGATCGGTTTCCATCATAGTTTCGTTTACGCCTAACAGTCGAATTCGAAAACAAGATTTACGAACAGTTCAGAAATTGTTTAACGTTTTGGTATTTCGACGAGAAGAATTATTATTTTAATTCACTCGTCTTATAATATAGTTTACAAATCAATCGATGTTCATCTCTCGTTTTATTAATTTATATGTTTATTCCTGAGATATTATTGTTCTATATTATCACGCTTCCTTAATATTTTTTCTCGATCCTTTAATGATTAACCCTCGTAATCTTCTTATGAAACGTATAATTATTTTCTCCGAAATTTCAGGTGAATTTCCGCCTCTGGTGCCTCCTGGCCTAGAATACGTTATTGTGGTTTTCATGACGGACCAGAGTTTGTAAAATCCCCTTTGAAAAATTTCAAATCACGGCCAAGGAGGAATAGGTAGAAAAAAATACTTTGTCGACGACTCTGTGATGACATTTCCCCCGAGCGGTTCGCGGTGCCTTAATAACGGTTGGAAACCAATGGTTTCGACGGTGACACGTGGAGAAAACACGCGCACGTATATATAATGTATGACGATACGAATAATTTAAAATTTGAATTTCGGTATTTGTAATACATGCGCAAACTTTATCGGTTCGGTTCGATCGCGTCACAAAACGCAACGCGCGAAGGTTTACCTGTGCACAATGCAAATTCGTTGTATATTTAAAAAAAAAAAAAAAATACACAAAGAACGCGACACGTATAGCGAGTTGTGTTCGGGTATTCTATACTGCTCGCGTATATATTACACGTAATAAATTCGAGGATCGGATTTTATAGCCCTAAAAAACACCTAAACACTCGCTATGATATTATAATTTCAAAAAAAATATATTAAAACGTGCGCGCCATAATATGCTCTAAAGAAAAAAATGATAATAATAATAAGTTTGCCGTTATTAGTTATTATTGACGGTTGTGAAAAAAAAATTAAGTAATGTAAACGTTTTTGTTTAAATTGAAATATCCAACAACCTATTATTGAATTTAAAATTGTACGGTTCTTTTGATAAAACATAGATGTTAATTGTTTCTATTGATATTATTTCAAAATTATTTAGAAAATTGAACATCGAACGACTGATATACTCTTGCCGTTTTGCTCGTACGTGTTCAAAATATTCGCCCAACGCCCAGAACGATGAGAAATACGAAAAAACTCGTCAAAACTAGCCAAAACGCGTTGACAATATATTGTTGAATAAAATTTAATTACGGATTTTTAAACTTCGAACGGTATACGTAATGTGTGAAGACGACATAATATGTGACGATGAAAAAATAGCAATTTTATTTTTAGGCACTCGAAACGAATTCGTAATACTCGGCTATTCCTGCGTCGATTCTGAAAAAATACGAAAACGCCATAAATTCCGAGTCATGAATTAATAACACAACGAAAACGTTTGTGCTCTAGGTACACGCGCTCGCCGGAGTACTTGGCATAATATTTTTGCTGACGATATGTTCATGATATTTCAAATGCATTTATTCGTTTATAAAACGCGCACGATTGTTGTTGCGTGAACGTGAACGCGCGCTCGTGTGACAGATGAATTATAATATCAGCGTAAAATTAAAAACTATCCGCCGCACACCGAAGACGTACTCGTCGCGTATATAGTTACGGAATATAAAAAATAACGGGGTGACGCGTACCGCAGAAAAAAAAAAAAACACAATGACGAGTACCTCCGGCAGATTTTACGTTTCGAAAATTGCCATTAAAGCTATTGCGCGCGGTTAAAATTCAAAAATCAAAACACATCGTAACTGTTGTATTGTCCATAACGATGTCTAATCAGAATTTTATTCAAAAAGGGAGTGTCAAAAACCGTGTTTTCCTTGTTCCCGTTCGACATTAGAACCGTTCACTGTAATGGGTGGTTTCTAATAGTTTATTCAAAAAATATTAAGCGATGGAAAAAATCTTTTCATATTTAAACAACTCGAGAAATATTAAACGATGACCCGTCAGGAACTATAAATTTATCGATCGCGCAACAGTGACGCGTGTTTAATTACAGAACGTATTCGATTTCAATCTATAGAAACTACACGATTTTATCACACGAGTTGCGCCGCTGCGGTGGGAAAGTTATTGAAAAACATTTCGAATCTGGTCTAGGTCCCCTCCTTTTCGGACGCGTTCACGATTTAGTGAAATTTCTCGCGAGGACACGTCCGAATAGTTTTTTGGAAATCTCCTCTGATTTTCTTTAGTTTTAAAACGAACTACTTTAAACAACGAACGCTTTTATTGCATTTCAATATCGACCGTTTTTATAGCGATTTCAGAACAATTGCGGAGCAGTACGAAGATAAGATAATAATACGTATAGCATCACAGTTGAACTAGAAAATGCTTTAGCCCACGAAACCACGTAATATCATTTATAAATCGATTTATAAACGGTAAATATATACACGGTTAAATTATATGATTGACATTTATGTAATAAATAATTTCGTTAAAAGTGCATTTAATAACAATGGTTTTATGAATATTATCGACGTGCTGTATCAGTCGTTTTCAACCGAGGAGGAATCCTTCGCTCAAGAGAAATGTTGTCACCGGTCGAGGGGTAATGTAACAAACAATGATGAAATCATGAGAATTATATTTCTCATTTCAAAATGTAAAATGAGCCAATTTACAATATGCTTGATTAAAAACGGCGAGTAAATTCGACGAGTTAAATACGACACGCATCGCGCGTTATCAAAAATGTCGCCGCGGATTGTATAATAGACTTGACGAGAAACAAACAATAACGAATTTCGCATTAACGTGACTTTTATAAAAAATAAGCATTTTTTCAATCGATACGGGAATAACACCGTACGTGTTTATTTTATAAACATAAATTATAGAGCGTATTATTGAAAATATAGGATAAATCGTCGGTTTAATCATATTTTTGTTTTTCATATATTATATGAAAAAAGTGTGGGAGAAACGCCGCGCCGGACACACTTTATCGACGCCCGAACCGAATGTACGCCGAAAATGGACGAAATCTCGGCGTCCGCCTGCAAGGTTTTACTTTTCAAACGAGCGCGTCGATCGTATGTTTATGGTTCGTATATATTATATAGTATCATTACCGTCCGAATTGTCCCGCGCAAACGCATCGCGCGCGTATATAATTTAGTCGCGAAAAAGTAACGACAACCGTTTTGTTCGGTGCTCGCGTCATTCGGGCGTTTAACCGCCGCCGCAAACTCATCCGGTGTCCGAGGTCGTTATATATTAATATCCTTACTCATTTATACATATGATATACAATATACGCGCGGGGTCAGTGGACCCTTTCGGGTAAACAATACCCGATTTGGACGCACTCGTTTAAGTATATAAATGAACATATTACGGACAACACTCGCCGAGTGGAGGCTGCACGTCGAGAAACTTCTGTCGGTTCGTTATAGCGTTGTACGGCACACCGCGGGAGAAAAACACCGCCCGGTTTCCATTTTCCGTGCGGCGAGCCACTCGTCGTTGACTGACGAGAGTTATCCGATCGACAACAGATGTTGCCGGCGCAGTCGTTTGCCCCCTGGAGAAAATTACGTATCCGCGCGACGTTCTAATGGGGTTTTTGCACTCGCCCGTGTATATCATTAAAACACACGGCTGTTCGTTATCAGTGTTCGGCGGGGCCCAGGGGTCGCCAAACTATGTATGTTTTCGGAGCAGGAGGCCGCGTCGTTGGCAATTCGAGCGTCGACACACGCGATCGCGTTCGACCGACCGTAGTGAAAACCGAACGAAACGGTTTTCGTTTTCGACGACGAAATATAAACGAACGCGCCAGCTTTGGTAATGAGAGAAAAAAATGAAGTTTTGAAAGCGGACCACGGGGTGCCTACGGGTAACGGTGGCGTGATGGATATCGACGACGTTTGCTACCGGAAATCATCGGCCAAGTCGAAAATCGGACCGATTCTTCTGCTCGAAAACGTGCAGACGACGCACGAGAGCGTGCCGTTATACAACAGGCATCGCCTGGGTTTCGTTCGGAATCGAAAAACCGCGAGAGATCTGCTTCGGTGAGAAATACGACAGGTCTCGCCCACGCGGCCGGCTGCTCGGCGTGTACGATTATAGTATTGTGCGCGCGCTATTTATTCGCCATCAGGTGTTCGTCGACGAGTAAAAAATAATACGGCACGAACGATATTTTTTCTTTTCGACAGCGGGCCCGTATGAAATTGGCTCGCTATTTAGCGACCCCTGGACAACGTCGTACTACTACGTAATATATAATACGCGAACGCGACGGTTTTTTTTTTTGGAGAAGAACGGGTGGACGAGTCTGCGACGCGCGGAGAAAGAGAGAGAGAGACAGAGAGGGAAAGACGGAGAGACCTCGTTCGCGGCTGCAGTCTTCTAATAAGCATATAGTATAGACGACGAGAGAACCCGAAAACGCAACGCTATTAAATTTCACCGTCTGTGTGCGGACCGACAAAAAAAAAAAAAACCGAGAAAAAAAAAACGCGAAACTCACGCGAGACGCGTATCGGATTTCCGCCGTATATATAATACAATAATAATATACATACGTATATTACACAACGACGGACCTCCATTATACGGTCAACACACATAATCAGTGGCGTGTTTAGCATTTTGGCGCCCTCGAGCTAAATTTTCGCCTCGTCTTCCGCGAGAGCCCACCGTGGACCATTATGGTTTTACTACGGAACGTCTTTCCGTTTTATTGTTTAAACTCGATTTTTCGTAAAAAAAAAAAGTTAACACTCCAGTAGAACCGACCTCATCCGCGAAAACGTACAACACTATAACGAAACGTAATACCGCGATAGAAATTTACATTAATGACCGTTCGTCGGATACAATGCGTTTGAAAAACGTGCGCTCTGTATGCAAATGATATACGGTTTATCGATTGAAAAAAAAAAAAAAGGAAACGAAAGTATTTTTAGAAATTCGTCGCCGATAGGCCAATCTGGCCCGACGTTAAATTTACCACCGAACGTTACATTAGAGCAACAATAAATCGACGCGATCGCAGTGACTTCAATACTTCGCTCGATAACCACACGCCGCCGCCGTCGTCGGTTCCGGTGTAGAGTACGGCTTGAACGTGAACGTCGCAGAAGGCGTAATATTATGTTATATTATTACAGTATCGTTGATGAATCGTCTTCGGGGACACGTCGATTTTCCAAAGCGTTATTCGACATTCCGTTTGAAGTTATCCCAAAAAAAAATTGCGAAAAACTGACGGAAAATCACGGAACACCGGTCAGTCGGACCAGATCTAATTCCCTCCGCTCCGAATCGTTTTTCTGACCTCTAAAGCAATATACGGTCCGTCAGATTAAAATTTAAAGAGACCGACGACAACATCGACAATCACTCGTTACCACGTCAGCCGCGTACGTACGTCTCATCGGTTTTTCACTTTCTCCCGTTCCCCTCGATCGTTTCCCCCGGAGTTGATTATTCGTAGTGGGGCGGGGTAAAAATCGTACGCATAAATCGTTCGCGCGTTTGACCGTTGGCGCACATGACATTCGCTGCAGGTAAAGCGTACCCCGCATACGCTATACATGTACATTTCGGGTCACTGCAGCATTGTCACTTCCGATCGGCTCGCGGCGGGGAGCTGCGCTTCCGGTTATCGATTTTCTTTTTTTTACTTTTAATAAATATTCTTTTACGCGACCCGGACCGGTGGTGGCGGCGACCGGCATCGCGCACGTAATAAATAGACTGTATATTATTATTATTATTGTTGTTGTTATAGACGAATGGCCGAACACGTATACACGAGGAATCTGGAAATTATGTGCGTGTCTCTCCCTCTCTCTCTCTCTCTCTGTCTTTCATCGTCGCTTCGTCGTCGCCGTCGTCCGTCTTTCCCCCTGCTTACGGGACCTTGGACGCGAAATCGTTCGGCCACGGTTTAACGCGATCGCGCTGTGTACACGTCCGTCCGACCGTGTCCAATTGCCAGACGATCGCCGCCGCCGCCGCTGCCGAACCAGCAGCAGCCTCGGGGTATGTGTCTATCTGTTGCAGTGGTCTTCCGGCCGGAGAAAAGTATGACCGGCAAGAACGCGATGCGTTTTCGACCATTGATGTAAACGAGTGGAAAAAAAAAAAAAAAAACCTTCGAACGTGTATTATATCACATTATTCTGCACTACGTGGTCATAATAATAATAATAATAATGAAATCGAACACGTTTCGTGTATTCTCGTCGATTATACTGTATTATTTTTTATCTTTATGTTTTATCGCGATCTACTGCAAAAGTCTGAATTCATACTTTAGCTATACAAATTGTGATTAATGCGGACTCGGTTTCTTATCGGTAATTTGTTGTCGTTGTAATCGGTCGAAAATAATGTGTAATTACAATATGACTTATTTGCTATACAATATAGAATTTTCGAATTATTCATCTGAGCAATGGAAATCGAGAGCCGCGACATTTTTTTGGACGATTTAGTTTCAAATTTCACACGATATGAGAGGAACTTACGTGATTATGTGAGCCACTATGATACACGACCTCTGCAATTCATATTATTCATTATCATAATATTACAACGAGAAAGAGAAATAGAGAATACTAATATGAAATACAAAACAATAGTTTTTCGTACTATATCGAGTGACTGGATGATTATATTATTATTTAGAGTAGATACGGTAATTCCGAACCAGTTTGGTCCGACTCGAGGCCCGCGAAGACTTTTCGTTTTTGGCATTCTCTTGAATAGTTTAAAAACGGTCGTAAAAGGCGTTTGATTAAGTCGAAATCGAGAAATCGATAACTCATCATCATCGGAATCGTACATCAGGTTATCGACCACGGAATGTTCAGTTGATATTGAAAAATCAACTTCAGAAAAACAATTGTGACGTTTTTCTTAAACATACAATTAAAACAATTAAAATATAATACGTATATCGTATAAAAAGTCGAATTAAAGTTTAAACGTATTCGCATGGAAATACGTATTTATAATTGTTCAACGACGAATCGAGTCCTGCCGTCGATTAATATTTTCTTTCTTCGGTCTTTCATTATTAGAACGTACGAATTGGCCGGCGGATTAAAAAAGGTCGGATCACCGGCGGCGTAGCGGTGTCTAACCGAAAATCGCGCTGTTCGCCGTACAGCGTCGTCGCATTCGTAACCCTAACTAGAAAGGAAGTAGTTATAATAGCACTATGTCGAATTATTTATGTAGTTGACTGGCGGCGATGTGATAATGTGCAAGTGCGTTATTGTAATTCGCGGTGGCGGCGGCGGCGGCGGCGGCGCATTGTATTATTATTATGCGCGCAAGAACTCTGAAAAGGCACGCTGTAACGGTAAACGCTACAGCGAAATCCACCCGCATCCAACTCCCGGTAGTTTATTGTAAAAGAAACGTTTATTTTTCTTTCGTCGGACAGCTGCGCCGCGTACCTATACGTATAGGTACGCGTATACGAGCGCGTTGCGTAAATACCAATCTGAAATAGTTGCGACGACGACGGAGGCAAATAAAAATAAATAAATAAACAAATAAAAAAATACCCGAGCTCCGGCGGCGGCGGCGCAAGTGGAGTAGAAAAAAACGGTTGATATTACTTCGTAAATAATTCCACCGTTTTCGTCGAAATTAAACGGCAAACCATCCGCGTTTCGGAAGTTATTTTCACGAGTGTTTCGCATCGAGCGACAATAATTATTGTTATTATGGATCGTCTCATACGCCGTGTTATGACGGAATACGCGCGCTTTAGTGAAAAACAAAACGAATAATCGACGACGCGAGAACGTAGTACACCCCTGCAGTTCCGCGCGGAGAGCAAAAAATAATGATACATTTCGAAAATGACAATTTATACGATTCGTCGTCGGAGCGTACGATTATTATTCGCGACCCGGCGAAAAACAACATCATTCATAAATTCCAAACTCGGCGAAACAATACGAGCTCTGTAAACTTTGTTGTCGGAGACGGACTTGAACGTTGCTTGCTCGTTCAGAACAACTGCAGTGTATCGAACACTTATAAAAAGCGCACGGCGGCGGCGTTCGACTATAACTAGCTTGACTAACTTCACTACATCGTTGTACTCGACGCGAGTGCCGGATTCGTTCCAATGACAATTTCTTTTCGCGACGAATTTCACGGGTACGTTCACGATTTATCGACGGATAAATCACTCGCTAAATAAATATATATTAATGTCGTTCTTAATGATAAATCGAAATGAGTTTTAACGTTTCGAAACACAGAATGCATAACAGTCATCTAGAACCGATATACATTATTCATATTATAATATTAAATACGAAATTGTGTCGGTAACGTAGTTTGATTCTCGTATGCTATTGCACAATGACCGGGGCTTATGTTTCACAAACGATTTCCAGTCTCACTAAACACAATACGTATATACATCGGTGTGTCAGAAATTATTGTTAAAACGTCTGTGAATTTCGATGTTATCGTTTCGAATGTAAAGTTCGAGTTGGAGAGCGGAGGACCAGAGAGTTAATAAAACATAATCGAACGCGCGTTAGTTTTATTTATCTACGGATTGGCCGGTGACAATAATAATAATAATATTATTGTTGTAATATCGGTTTACGACGCGTTTACGGTAAGTACTTTTCGGTTGTCAGTAATAATCGGTACCGAAAATCGTACGCGGCAACTTTTCAGATCACAAAACGTTACACGTACAAGCAAGGGAGATAATAATATAAAGAAATAAAAAAAAAAGAGATCGCGTAAAGAAAAAAATGTAAAAAAAAATTCGTCGAATTTCTTTCCCCGACGACGGTCGTAAATGTATTTCATTCGTTTTGATAATAAAAGTACATAATTAGTGTTTTACGATTTCAAGCACTCTAATACCTTGCCAGCTCACCGTGCAAATATTCCGATGTATATCATGTCTATTTGACTTTCATTCGATTCCATTAGTTCGCGACGATTTAATTATTAAAACAGTGCTAAACACATACGTATGATACACCACTAAATCGTTCACTATTTAGAATATCGAATTCCTAGTAAAATAAGTTTTTTTAGATTAAACCACTGACAACGTTATGGTTTGTCAATAATTTCGAATATATCAACCGATTAAAACCACCAAACGCATATTGATTATTATTCAGATGTAAAACACACACACGAGTATATATAATATCAATTTAATATCGTAAATGTCTCTCGTGTTTATGGAAGTCTGTAGATGTTCTGTGTTACACTCGATGAAATAAGCTTAATATACGTTTAAATATTTTACGTTCGTCCGTTGTGGTGCTCGTGGATATTATGTGTACGTATAACGTTGAAATTATTCATTGTCGAACGCGCGGGCGATAAAACTCTATTATAATTAAAAGATAATTAAGAATGTTTATTCTTAGTTTTATTCTATTAGCTAATACGCAGATGTTTAAATTATTTTCATACGATTCCGAGTTACCTATGATTAATGTATACTATTATAATATGGCTTTGGGACGCGAACACACGCGATCGAAACAATGGAGTTAATTTGAGTGGCAAAACATAATACATTTGAATATAAATAATCGCCCAGAACGGATACGACAACGCTGCAGTACATCGTCGCGATGATAATACGCTCAGCTGAACCGTGTTGATTTTGAAAATGTGCATTGAGTTTTTAAAATTAGACTTCAGGCGTTTGCGAATTTCGTTCCGTTTTGTCGTCTCGATCCAATAATGGGCATAAACGAACGAAACAGGGACGTATAACATTTAACGCGGCGTTAAAAATAGTATTTTCAGCCCAATGTCAACGGCGCGCGACGTGCGAAGTTACATTTTAATTATGTTTGAAACTTTATTGCGCGGCGGCTCTGAAATTACAGAACTACAACGTATATATTACGAGTATATACCAACTAATTAGTAATGACATTATTCGCGTATACGTCTTTGGACGTTTAAAGGCATGCGCTAAAAAACGTTTTACCTATTTACTATATAGACTTTGATAAATATGAAAATTTCAAAAGTAGTTAATTAAAATCAAACATGTGACTTCAGTCCGGATCCCGGGGACTCTTTTAAAAACACTGTCGCAGTCGTTTACTCTCCGGTGGATAATAACTCTGAAAAGTATGTTTCGCGTTTCGTTTGAGCCCGACTCGTGCCGATGAAAAACGCGTGGGCTTATTTTTCTCGGAATCCGGTAGTATTTCTGATTAAAATATTTTGAAAATAATACGGCGACGCTTGGTTCGTATGTGTTCTTTACAAAAATAAAAAATTAGAAGCTTTTACGATTAACACGACGATGACGACGACGACGACGACGTTAGTATACATACTGCGATCGAACGCGAAAAAAAATCGTCCCAAAAACAAAAGAACGAAAGAAAAAAACACGAGATAAAAGACTCGGACTGGCGACGACGACGGGTGATTCGTTCTTATATTTGAAACCAGCGTGCCGTCATGTTAGAAAGACTATTCCGAGCGACAGAGCGCTGGTGGTCAATAGTGTTACGATGAAACCTCTGAACACCCCCCACGGGACGGACGGTCAGAAATGTCCGACATAGAGAGAGGTCCGCTGTTGGAAAAAATTAATAAAACAATATGTAAGTATTGTAGGCTGTGTAGAGACCTGGAAATTTGTCCGTTATTTAGAAGTGTCCGCTGTTTAGAGGAGTCCGTTAAGAGAGGTTTCGCCGTATAAGTTATGTTTTGATTCGGTAGGTCGTACGAAAGTTAAAAAGCGTATGACGACGAATAGTTGAATGATTATCGACCGTCAAATTTTCAAACGCTCGTAAAAGGCGACTTTTTTCTTTTCTTCTTTTTTTTTTTTTTTTTTTTACTTACAAACCATAAAAATGTCAAACGTCTACTATAAAAAGCACGAAAGAAAGTGAAAATATTTATAAAATGAAACCGCGGTCCTCTATAGAGTATACGAGCATACGGTATGCAGGGTTTCTCGTCAGTTTTTTTCGCTCGACATGGTTCGGAAAACCGTTGGGAAATTCGAAAAACGGATCAGCTCAAAACACCGAGCGGATAACATTTGACGCCGGAAATCGTTCGCCGCGAATCGGACGAACACACTGTTATTGGGAGGCCTTCCTGTCGAAATCGTGCAGACAATCAAAAAGAGAAAAAAAAAAAAATTAAAAAAACGCGCGCGCGCGCACACACATCACGGCGAAATCGATACGCATTCCTCGTCGTTTCGCCGCTCTAAAACGATCACGCGTACCCACCTATACGTTTCGCGTCGGGGGTAGTTTTGCGAGGTTTTTTTTTTCTCCATTCCTTTTTTTTCGCCGACACCGGCGGCGGCGTGGCGGCGTGTGTGCCTCTACACTGACAATAATAGCACGAGAAAAATATATTTATAAAAAAGCGGTCTAGTTATCTGCAGCGGCGCGCCGCCGTTCTCACAGGTCTTATTACACGCGCGCGGGTCGAGGGGCATCTGTTTTGTCCGAGCGCCGCCCGATGACGTACCTACCCACACGCGGCGCGCGCTCACGCACACGCGCACGCTCGCGCCCGTCGTCATCATATTATACGACGTATGTATAAACATAATGTGTAATAGTAGTGTGCGCACTTGTCCGGGCATAATATATATTTTTGCGCAATCGCTCTCTCCCCCGACGACGGATAAAAACGAGAATAAAGAGGAGAAAAAGAAAGAAAGAAAGAAAAAAAAAAAAAAATAATGAAATGAAAAGAAAGACCGTCATCGTCTCTTATTCCCCGCGCGATCGTTCGTGCGTCTGCCGAAGGAACCACCTGTTTCGATCGGCTGCGGCAGGTAGTGTTTTATATATACACGTATAATATATATATATATATATATATTATATTTAATAGTAGGCGAGCTGCAGTGGCCAGACGGTCCGTGTGTATGTGTGTGTGTGTTCGATGGAAAACGGCGCACAATAAACGACTGGGGCGAGCGGGGGAGAGAAGCCGCCGCGATGTCCGTGGGAACTTAGGGTCACGTCGACGACGAGGCACCACAGTCATATGTGTATTATTATTATTGCGTATTCCTATGTGTGTGTGTGTGTGTGTGTTGTGTTACGAGATCGCAGGTACAACCCCAGACTGTGCGCGCCCCGTCGGCCATTATTCCGGAAAAAATAATTAAATATTTCGTACGCATACGAGCGGGGGCGGACGGGTCACCTGTTGGAGGGACCAGAGAGAGGGAAAAAAAAAATCTTTATTTTGATATCCTCTCCGCGTCCCGCCCTCGCGGTAATGAGGCAGAAAATCACGGTGTTCCTCGAGGCCCGCCGCCGACGCCGCCGAGTGCACTATAGGAATTCCGGCGGAACTCCGGTGGTATAGATGTATACACTCGCTTATATATTATATGTACACGAGTATGTATTTTGTAATCCCGCGAGTACGCCGACGACGGACGACGATGTGTCTCCATGAATACGGTATGTTTTTTTATAAGGGCACTCTGTTTTGTTGAGAAAAAGAAAGAAAAAAAAAATGGAAAAAAACACCACCGCGTGACGCGGCCAGACGGGTTTTTTTTTTTTCATTTTTTTCTACTCGACTTTCATTCCTCGCGCGCCGACCGACTCGAACTAATATCGATTTAACGAGAACCGCGATAACGGGCGGACGACGAATCGTTTGAAATTTGAAAGTCGCGAAACTTTCGATTACCACCGTTAACTGGAGGGGGGGGGGCGCTAAAGAAGGTGACTGACTTCATATTATATTCTCATGGAGAGATTAAAGAGAGCAATGATGTCCTCTTGATTTTTTTTTTAATTAACAAACAAATTACTATGGTATTTTCGAAAAGATTGAAGGTTCGATTTTATTCTGAAAAATATAGCGTTATAACTTATAACTATAGGATTTTAATACGTTAAAAAAATGATTTTACAAAAACAAAGAATATATTGTGCCCTTTAAAAACAAATCAAAATTAAAATTCTCTTTTTAAATTCTATGATAATAAATTCCGTGAAACGAGTTTTGTGATCGAAACGCACTGTTTTAGATTTGCCTCAGAGAAATTCAAAGTTAATAAAAAAAAAAAAAGAAGAAGAAATGTTTGGGTCATCAAAGTCTGGAACGGTAGAGTTCACCCGATGAAATTGTCACGGCCACGCTGTCAAACACTATTATTTACCTACGCGCACCGCGTTTCGATGTACGCGTATTCTATAAACGGCGTACATTTTCTTTTACATTTGAATATTGTACATTTTTTAACGACCGTTTCGGGTTTGTTGGTTTCAAACCAACGGTGGCGAATTAACATTAAAGAGTGACTGCTTTAACAGTGTTCAATTATGTATTCGTCGTGCGTCCCGCACAAGTGTCGACGCTATTTATACGAGTAGTTATAATGAAAGCCGTCCGGCCGGCGATTCTTGTGCGACGAGTACACGGTGTTTTGTTCGTTTCGTCCACCATAGGCCGACACCGTTTTCGACGCGACCCCGACGGTAATATTATAAATATTGTGGCGTTTGAAAAAAAAAAAACTGTTTCACGGAGCAGAACTAGTCGAAAACGCGTGTTGGTTTTCGCGCGGTCTTTAGGACACTTTATCGAAGAGTTTGCGCCCGGAACAGTACGACGCGCGTTCGATTTCCAATCAGTTAAATACTCCCACGACGTTTTTCGACAATTTTCCAGATCACTGCAAACGCGTTCGCGGATGGGGGAGGGGGGGGGGAAACGCGCGCGCGTTCGAATCTAAATTTGCTTTTTATTAACTCTCTCCGTCCGGAACGCTGCGAAAAATCGAATAATAACGTATATTATGTTGGTACGGGCGTGTAGTGTAGAAGGTAAATAATTTACTTAAACACAACCGACAGCGCGAAACGTCACGAAGCAATTTTTACACATTAGTTTTATCGTACCGTAATAATAATAATAACAACAACGTATAGGGTTTACAACTCGCAGCGTGCATTTTTTACGACTTCAAAAGATTTTATTCAGTTCCCTCTGCGCGTTTCACACTTTATATAAATGTAAGTATCCTACATAGGAAAGTAATCGAACGGCGAAGGAATAAGTCGTTCGTAATAAAATATGGAAACGCAATTACAAAGTTACCCCGACTTTGTTTACAATGCATGCGCGCAGTAGGGGTAGTACCTAATACCCGAATCGAAAGAACGAAAATCGTAAAAATACATTTTAAATCTCCGGGTTACAAAGAACAAATTATTTCGAGAACAACGAGACGCAATTACTTATTGCGAACGTAACCGTCGCCGAGCGATGAAATAAGTCGTGTAAGCGTAAACGTAATACCGTACGAATACAGTAAAAACGAATGCAGTTTACAGAATATTATTATATAATCAGACGTCCGCCGGGCGAAAGACCCGTACGAAAAACAAAGGGGGGAAAAAAAGCTCACACGTCCTCGTCACAAAAAATTTAATATCACTCCGACTTGTTTCGTTGTTAGAGCATTGTCGTATTTCGGTATCATTACAGTGCTTACGTGTACGTATATCATTGTGTGCGGTAAACGGATCGCGAACGCGCTGCGAGGTACGGATCAGTGTGGCAATATAGGCGCGATGACGATAGAATCCGAATGCCGGCGGTGAACGTAATAAATAAAATACGTTTCGACTTTTCTCCCGACACGTCCCGCGGCGATTATTCGCTTGGATTTTAATCAATTCAAATCCGATGTTCGCGGGTTCGCCCGACATAATAATGCGTTCGCGATGATACGAGTGGGAACAAGAAGTATAATAATATCGTGTTTGTCGCCCCGCACGAGGATTTATATTTTTTTTCATAAGCAGTGCTAATAACGATAAATAATCCATATTACTCGTCCGTCATTATGCCGTTTAAGAGTAGTGAATTGTCGTGGGACGTCAAGACACGCGCATACTACTCAATGCGTTCTTTGACGGCGCAACAAAGTTTGATCAGATCGTTGTACATGACGATTATTACGTATTATACATCAATACGTCGTGATAATTTACTGTAATATAATATTATTATTGTAAAACGTTTTCGCGCACGCTCCGTCGCCCGCAACACAAACGAGCGTCGACAAATACGCGAACGCATTATATTAAACGCGACATTTTTGTCACGATGAATCGGATTTTTTACTACTCGCGGAAAAATAGCACTCGAAGTGGTTCCGTAGAAAAATAACGTCTCGCCGACAGCGCGCTGTACAAGGATAAAATACCTGTTAAATACTGTGTGTAGATTAGAATAAAAGACAGTTGGCAATAAAGTTATCTGGATGGAGATAAAACGTGCGTAATATTTTAATTACTTAGATAAAGATGAATTATTAGCCACGTAAATCTAGATAAAAAAAAAATTACTACTTTTTTTTTTTTTTTCCGTTATCGTGTGCTATTATCTCTCTGCAAGTACGCGTATTATTTCTAATTCGAAAGCAACGCCGCACCAGCTATTTTCGTTATAAATTTACTATTCGAAAAAGCGTTACCGTCGTTAAAGTCGAAACGTGGGTTTTTCGAAAACGTATGAATAAAAAGTCAGCGTGCAGACGCATACGTAACGTTTGTATCCGAATAGATTTGTCTAGACGACTGAACCGTTCGTCTAAGCTAACGGACTCGAGTGACTGAATTTCTATTCATTTAGATAAGATGAGAAAAAATGTACTCCGATTGAACAAATCGTATCGCAACGTATATCAACGTTCGCGCGAACACGCGGGGAGACTGGCCTGCGCGCGGTCTTTATAATTTATATTTTTCGGTCTACACTTTACGTCTCGTTAAGGATCTCTATAGGCCTCGTCGCAGAGAGAATTCGTGTGGAGGAGACCCGTAGAAACGACGTGTGTCTAATGGGTGACAGCTTGTAACACTGCAGCCTCGTAACGCTCGATCACAGGCGCGGATCCAGGATTCCAATATTATGAGAAAGAGGGGGACGAAAAGACAGATCGAAATAACATCGACTCGATAATTGTTTGCGTCTTTAATACTAATTCACACTATTCGATTTTACAATACAGTTCGTTTATCTCAGTTTGACGTCGACGCGTTTTATATAATTTTAAATGCAGTAAACTGTCGGCGATATAATGTTTTAAATTTATATTGTATTATAAATCTTAGATTTAAAAAATTATGTTTACACGAAGCTAATATTTTTCAGGAATGCATAAAAAAAAAAAAAAAAACATTGAAGCGTTAATATTGTCAGTAAGTTATTTACGTTGTTTTTACGTGAGACGATATAGAAGCTTAATTAAAATCACCTGTTCTACGACAGAAAAATATTTTCCAGAGGTATTTTGTTTGTAGAATAATAATAAACGATCGAAGAAATTGTTAGTATTAATCGGCCATGTCGCCGTCCACTCCCCCACCCACCAGCGTCGGGGCTCGACCACGCCGTTCCTAAACGAGTGCGTTGCGCGTGAAACATTAAATAAAAAAAAAAACGATGTCTCATATCACGCACTGTTTCTACGACGACGACGACGTGCGGTCGAGTCGAAGGTAAACGCCGGCAAACGTCCGCCGTATTGGGTCCGCTTCACTTGCTCTCGATCCGATATATATATACGTATATAATAGATAACAATATTATGTATAAAACGACGAGGAGACACCTCTCCTCCGCGAGGCGATTCGAAGATAATAATAACAATGAAAAAAAAAAAAAAAAAAAAATATACGAGTCCTGCGGGTAAAAACCTTAAACCGTCGGCGGAGTGTGACCAAAAATAGGTATACTGCAGCGCGTCTATATACACGAATACGTATATATAAACCTACTTTGTTATAACAACGCGCGGTCCGTTCGTTTATGATACCATAATAAATGTTAATTCGAAGGCGATGACGATGATTCGCGTTGGCTCCGGTACTTTGGGGGCGGCGAATCGCGTTTCGAGAATATTATTATCATTTGCGGTCGCGTCGTATTATTTTAATCCGACCTGGTTTCCGACGCGCGGAAACAATACGCCGCGCCGCGGCGAAAACGTAATATCATTGTTATTATCACGTTAGCGGCGAGGGAGAGAGGCGAAAGACAAAATAAGAACATAATTCACCGACGCCGCGGTGCTTAAACCGGTAGTTTTCTCGGAACGAAACGAAAAAAAAAACGAAAAAAACTGACCATAACCGAGTGTTAAGAGCGCGCGCGCGCACACGCATCGCGTTCGTTTATTTATTTTTATTTTTTTTTTTAATAGGATTTGGAATCGGAAACGGTACGTCAGTTTTCCTCGACGTGTTTACCCAAACACGAGTCAATAATAGTCGTCGTCGTTTTTTTTTTTTTTTTTTTATTCGTTCTCTTTAATAAGGTGTCCCAATTACACCGTCCGTCCGCGACGTTGGCGGGAGGGGGATTTATGAGAGCGTTCGAACGACTCACGCGTAATACTAATATAGTACATCGCGAACGAACGGATTTTTTTTACGAAAACGCGATATCTTTGCACGACAGTGTTCGTATTCGATCGCTTGACGCGGAAAACGAAAAAAAAAAAACTACGAGCTCTCCGCGTCCACGTTACTATCCTGCCCCCCTCGGGAAACGCGTGTCCTCTATTGTCCGTCGGTGGAAAACTTCTGATCCCGTTGTCGAACTTTAACCGAACAATATCACGCTAATCATTATTGTACCTATCATACCGTTCGAATTCCTACGCCGACGTCAACCGAGGCCGTGGCAGTCGTTTAGATTTGAATATTTTGAACCGAACGTTCGGCGCGCGACGACGACGACGTCGTCGTCGCGTCGTAAATCAAACGAAAACTTTCGAAACGAACACCGCGGTTTTTGTTTTTTTTTTTTAAACGATCGCGCGAGTTTTTTCACGCGCTTTCCGAGTCTAAAACCGTTCGGACGAAAAAAAAATAAAAAAAATAATCACAATAACTTTACTGTCGCATGCGCGCCGCGCGTAGTTAAACGAGTTTCGGTCGTGAGATTGTGACTACTCTTTTTATTTTTTTTTATTTGTTTTTATTTATTCGTGTGCGCGGGTATAATGTAATATATATTTTAATTGCCGGTCCGAGGAAGTCGTGTTAACCGGAGTTGATAAGAATCAACTATTTTGCTGATCCCCATTCGACAGACCAGTCTTTCAATCGTGTTTCGCTAATTAAGCGACCGTGGGAACGCAGCTTCTCGATAAAACGGGTCGTTTAAACATAATATCTCGAATGAATTTCCCGAAAATGTAATTACGCTCGATCCCGACGTCGATCAATCGGTACCATTTTAAAAAGATAAATAATAATAATACGTATCCGCGTGGAGGTATACACGCGCATTAGTGCAAACTATCCGGCAATATGATAATAATTGATCTCGGACATTCGAACGCCGATCACTCAAAGCCTGTCGTGTTCGTAAGTATAATAATTATCGCGTTAATAGTTAATGATACACTAGTATGTACGTATAATATATATACTCTATTTTTTTCTCTCTATAATATGCATGCAAATATTTATTATGATATTCCGAATTTTCTGCCACGTCGAGAAACGTTGTGGATCCAAGTGCGCGTGTGAAGAGAGTTACGCGAAAATGAGTGGTAAATTATAATAATTTCGTGTGTCGTTTCAGAGAAAACAAATCGACACCGTGTTTCCGACGTCTGTCCGACGACGGACGCTGTTTTTCGGGCTCGGAAAAATATGATTCGAACGTCGAAAACGATATACTCGCACGCGCGAAACGCATTTGACTCGAGATTTCAAAGGCAACGGGAATCGACAATATTTACCGGAGAACAGACGGTGATTTCGAAATACGATTTGTAATATTATCGACTGGACGTCGTCGTCGGGCCGATTCGCCTGTACGCGCGTTAAATAATCGTACGTGTCCGCAAATAAAATTAATAAGTACCTTCAGCATATTATATACGTACATAGTGAGTAGCCGCCGGATCGGTCTTAATTATAGTTTTGGGTCGACGAACAGTTAACGATGGCCCGACAGAACGTGCTAGACACACACATACGTGTATAGCCACGCAGTGGCGGCGCGAAGGTAATTTTTCGAGGCACGCGAGGCTCGGGCGTTCCGGACGTGGTGGGTGAGACGACGCGCGTTATTAAAAGACTCCTTATATCGATGTTTTATTGCCATCTCGATTATTAATTATTAATATTAATTACACGTGCGCTTAAACAAATCTATTAGAATATTTTCAGATACGTATAAACCGCCGTACGGTCTCGACGAATATTTTCGATTCAAATCGATCGTTTCATCATCGACAGCAGAGCGGTCGAATAATAATAATTTGTCTCGTCGCGTGCGATTAATTTTTATTTCGATACGTTTTTTTTTTCCCGTGTGTTGCTAAGCTGAGCGTGTTTATGCGGAAAAAAAACCGTCGTGGTTTGGGTAATCGATGCACACTTATTTTGACTTTTGAAGTGTTCGAAAACAAATCGTGCCTCGAAAGTCGTGATAATTCGCGCCACTGTAGCTGTGCGTTTGTGCGATTGATACTTTGTAATTTATATTACGCGATAAATGTGATGGACTGTAAATAATATCTAAAGTGGATTTCGGGACGTAAGGACAGCCGAGAGTTCGCCATGGTTTCCGATAATTAGAAATGTATAAATATTATTTGAACGAAAAATGGCCTCTGCTGAAAATACGCTACTGTGCGTGAGGCCCAAATCTAATCTATTAATACCGCGATGACTGTGACATCGAATCGTATATAATATTACACCGACTTGATGATGAAAAAGAAAAAAAAAACAAATAAATATGACGAAGGCCACAGACGCGTTGAATTAGTGGTCGTTTTGATTTGAAACGGTATAATATAGAGGTCGGATCATAAAGATTATCATATGATTTCGTCAAATAAAATATATGTATTTTATTGGCCGGCCGCTTTAATTTCCATAATATTTTGTTTACAAACCGACGGCGGTATAATTTATTACTCGATCGAACAAACTTTTATATTTCATTAATTATTTGATTCGAGCTCATTAATCAAACGGTATATAAATATTGAACATTATTAGTATCTATTACGTTTCACCTTTATTATTATTATTATTACTTATACCGCAGTTCGCGCGCCATACGTACACGACAACGAATCGTTACGGATTTTTTTTATTGCTATTATTAGAGCCAGTGCGCCGATTGTATTATACGACGCACGCGTAAGAATATCGTGTCCCGAAGTCCTTTTCTTGCACGGATGTTTTGTAAATTAAATTTATAGCGTTTCCTTATAAAAAAAAAACCCCCCCGACGTTATAGTGACCACGGGTATGTAAGCTCGACGGGTGTGTGAGAACCAGGAAGACTTAGTGCCCGTGAAAGACGTGTTTGTTGTTTTCCTTAGAATGGGTGCGAGGAGAAGAAAAACGATAGAGATATTATTATATATATGGTATTCGAAGAGCGTGCTTATAATATGTATATTATGATATAAATACGCGTTGTTGGGCGTAAGAAGGAAACAGAAAAAAAAAGCGTTTCGAATTCACTGTGTGTGTGTGTATACACACAATTGACCGTAAGAAGGAGAGCAAAAAAAAAAACAAACAAACAAAAAGGGACACGTGAAAAAAAAATAAAAGAAAAAAGGGCTAGTGCGGCGCGGCGCGGCCGCTTATATGTAAATGTTAAGAGTGCGTCGAACCAGGAAATATTCACTTTTTTTTTGCCCTCAATAAACCACCCCCTCGCTTCCTTTGACCATAATTTATGACTTATCAATGGAGTGTTTACAACCCTTTTTAAAACCCTTTAAGGTTTTATTGAGCATTGTGCGCGCGCGCGTATACATCCGACGTAAAGAGAGCGCGCGCGGGGGGGGGGAGGGGGAGAACGGACAAGACACAATTTCACGGTCCCTTTCGTTTTCCAAAATTCTCCTAACCATTTTTTGCCACTCATTTCTGAATATAACGTTCGAGTATTATTCGGTATGCGTTTCTTAGAGCAAAAAAATTAAGGTTCAAAAGTCATATATCACAGATGCGGGGGACACGCGTGACTACGAATCGGTCGAACACAAACAGACCGTACAGCACAGGACTGCGGGCGGGGGAGGGGGGGTGAAATAACAATCGACCAGTAATATATATTTTAAAATATATTTTTAAAACGCGTACGGCAAATTCCTCGTCCGGAGCGATACGCCGCCGCGTATTTATCATGAATAAATGCCGGGAACGAAAAAATAAAATAAAAAAAATACTCGAATTTTTTTTCATTTTCCGGGTTTTTATTTTTTTCAGTATGTAAAAACCAAACGTTTTACGATTCTCCGACGCCAATCAAACACGCCGCCGATTTCAACTCGATCGATTGTTTTCGCGACGTCACGAATTATTTAACGACGAAAAGCTTTTAACCGCGAACGATTTTCAGCGTAATTGACCGACACACAGTATTCGATTCCGTGATGTTTTTGTATACGGACAAAAGTAGTATCGCCGTGTTATAAACGAATGAATCGATATCAATAAAATGTTGTTGCGAATTCGTCGCGAAATAGTAAAAACAGTTGTGCGAAGGAGAAAAAATAGTAAACATAAAACCGAACGCGGACGGGGAGACAAAGAAAACGGTCGATAATGGGAGTCGATAATATCGACGCGCGAAAACGTCGGAAATCAACCGTTAATTACATAAACAATGCACGCGTATTTAACGCGCGAGTTCGGAAGAATTTTAGAATCAAAACACGTGTCGACGGTCGGAAAAAATAACAAAGTTCCATGAAATACCTCACAATAGAGAGAGAGAGAATAGCAGTGTTAGAACGCAATTTATAATAATATTAATTTTTTTCAAACAGTCATCCACGTGACGTATCCACGTATAATATATATATGTATTGTAATAAACGTAATATTATACGTGTGTGCATTTAACGTTGACATCATCGATTCTCTTTTCTTCGACATAATATAAAACGTTTTATTTCGTTAAATAGTACAAAAATGTACGCGCGGAGTTCGGTACGATTTAAACTATATAATATTGGTTAGCGACACGCTTTATGTAACACCAGTATACTAAGCGAACGCGCGTTTTCGTTGGGTAATGACGAATAATGATTCGACGGGAAAACCGAAAGGACATCAAGACGCCTTGAGGACAGCGCGCGAGTCGAGTGCCCGTTCTGGAGGCGATCTCTCGGCCGGAATCGACGAGAAATAACATAACGATCGCGACGGCGATCGTTCGACGTACGTTTTTCTAGGCACAAATTATTATATTCGCTAATTATAACTCGTATTTGAAAGTCGATCCAATTAAATTATTATTTTTTTTTTTTTACATTTTTCGGTCTCTAATTACGCACGCGTTATAAATATTAAATAATAGGGTTCACTATTAGGAGTATTTATTATTACCAAGTGTATCGCGCGGTTGCTTAACCTTATCACAATCGTTGGACGTCGCGGCGTTCGCGTTAAATGTTTTTTTTTTTTTTTAATTTACTTCGGCGTACTCGCGCCCGTGCGATTCGAAATTAATTAAAATGTAAACGAGTCGATTTTACGGCTTCGATGTTTATATACTGCGCCGCGGTATTATAATATTAACATCGTGGTGTGTACGATGTGAACCGATTCATTGTAGTTTAAATATATATCATATTATTATCTAACAGAGCTCGCGCAGTATATTATCGAGTTCACGGCGAGTGTGCCACGGAATGTAAATAAATTATTAAATCGTTGTTTTTTTTTTTCCAAATACGTTTTCTATAAAAATATGAAAATAATAACGAGTGGCTGCGGATTTTTGAAAAACACGTGTTTGCTCAGGCAGCTTACCTATAATTATATGTACAACGTACCATGTAGTTTGATGTGTTATTACTGCGAAATCAGTTAAAAGTCGATTCCGAATTTAAGCCGGGTCGAAACGTCGAAATAATAATTTGAACCGTTCGCCACCGGCCGCTGTTGTAATAAAAAAAAACATAAACCGTACGAGAACGTTTTGAAAATAATTACTTCGACGTTGTGTTAAACATACGATTAAAAACATGGCCGAGGGAGAATCGCGTTAAAATAGAGATTTTAATGGACGAGAAAAATTACCGTCGATGCGATCGACGTTTGTTCCCGGCGACTTTAAGACGGAATATTTGTGCGATTCGAACGCGTCAAAACGACGTATTAGAAATGGATTTGCCTGCTTTGAGGGGTAGAATTTGTTTCTATCGCGTCGGACTCGGCCAAAATTTTGGCGTCCGTCACATAAAAACGACCATTTAATGTTGACGTTTAAAGTTTTTTAAACTTAGAGACAATTAAACGGTTAAGTTCAATGAATACCATCACGTAGCACGCATGTGACGGCGAGCGAATTTACAAAACGTTCCGGGCGACCTCGTCATCCGCGACGACGATCCGAACCAGATTAATCGATTAGAGAAAGCCGCCGACGGTTATTGTCCGAATCGATTTCACCCTCGGCGACCACCACGCGGCTTTACCGGGTAATAGCAGGCCCTGTGACGGTACCGACTTTATTGGTTTGGTTTATTTGTTTGACCTCTGAACTCGACTGTATCTATTACATTGTCACTGACGACGAACCCGGTTTTCGCGAAATCGTTATTATTTTGTTAAATTACATGTATTACTTTGTTCTGCAGTAATACACTCACTCGGTAGGTAGTGGACAAAATTCTTAAAAGGAAAGAAATTATTAAGAATTTGGGATATCTACGAGCTAAGAATAATAAACGAGCATTTTTTATTTACTCCAAAAATTCAGGCCTTGAAATAATATCGTCTCTCTCGGCCTCGCTCGTAAAACCGTCAGTGATTATAATATTGTTTCGAGTTGACGGGATATGTATTATATAATATGTTTGCCTATTCCCAAAAACAAATACAAATATCGAAATCACGCCCATTATAACACGCGGTCGCCGTTTGAATGAAATAAATTTAATATTCAAAATGATGCAATTGACGATCGCGGGACACGGCCGCGATATCGTATCGGATACGTAATAATAATATTTTGTTCGAGAACGATATAGCCACGATCGATACAAAAAATGTATGTAATAATAATAATAATTCGTCTCTTATTAATAGAATAAAAATAGGTGAGTTTAAGGGTTTCAAGTGCGTTCATATGGATCGAAATTTGAAATCGCTTTTAAAAATCGACCTGTCCAAATCCGAAGATACAAACAGAAGGGGGTCGCCGAAAGAGTTGAAAATTTGTAATTTTCCGAAAACGCGATCTTCGATCCGAGGTAATCTGACCGAGATACAGCTGATTGTTATGTAATTTATATATTATGTATATGAGGGGGGCCGCGTGATTTCGTTCGATCGTTACGTAGGCTACGTCGTAAATCGAACGATTATAAAACGGCGCTTTTCGACGAACAAACAATATTCATGTGAAAAGCTTTTCTCTAACGTTGTAGTCTCGTCGAGTTGAAATAACATTACGCGTCAAAACTCGGATCGCTCGACGACGATATTAAAATATTATAAATATACGGTCGGGGGGCGTTGACACGGTCGCCCGTCATTTTCGATACGACTTTATTATTGCCCGTCGTTATAAAATACCTATAAACGAGCCGGTATTACTATTACGCGCGCATTATGTGTATTTAAACAATTCGCGTCGAAGAGCGCAACCCTATCCGCAATGTTTTCGTTGCGAAACAAACGCGCAGACTATGCCCGCGCGGGAGACGGCGGCGGGGAGAGTCAATTCGGTGGCGGCTTGTTTGCTTACGCGCATTGGCGAGAGGAATATCGCGCAACCCTTTCGGTAGGGGATCGCGATCGGCAGGCGATATTTATCGGGAAACGATCATTGTCGTCGTCGTCGTCGTCGTCGTCGTCGTTGTCGTCGTCCCTATTACGTCGACGTGTACATTATTATGTAAAAGAAGCAATAAATACAAACACTATACATTTACAATACGCGTACACTCGCAGCGGTCGCGTTAAACGTGCGTGCGTGTTATCCTTTATGTTTTTTTTCCCTTTCGTTTTTTTTTTCCTTTCTTTTTTTGCGCCTATGCGCTCGCTCTTATCCTTTTTTTTTTCTCCCCGTTTGTATCGATTCCGGGTCGCGCGACAGATCTCTCTATAGGTAATAAACTCACGCGCGCGCGCGCGCGCGCGGGGAGGAGTGTATGTGCGCGCCGATCCTGCCGTCGCCGCAGAGTGCGTGTGTTGTTGTTATAATATGGTATGTTTTTGTTTTGTCCTTTTCACTCCTGGCCGGGAAGAAAGGGTTCCGACGAGAGAGGGTTTCTCGTATTTCCAAATCGCAGTCAAAATAACATGCGTACGCGCGCGCGTAAATATATAATATTATATGTACATAACGTTAGCGTACGATGTAAACTCGGTAAAAGGGTTGATCGTAAATTTTAAAATGGTTTTTTTTCCCTTTTCTTTTCTTTTCGTTACAATAATATGGTGCGCGCGCGCGCGTCTTCTGTTACACGCCGAATTTGTCACGAACGGCCTCTACAAAAACGACGTGTCTCTTTGTCGGCGTGTATGATATCACATAATATTATATTGTCCTGCACGTTCCTGCAGTACGTTTTACCATACATGTGCCGTCGCGCCGTCCCACTCACTCGTTCTCCCCCCCTCTCTCTCCTTTGTACGACACAACACTACACTTCTCTTTCTCCACTCGAGAATGCGATACGAGTTTTTCGTTCATTCTCTCGGTTTTTTAATATTTACTTTTCAGTACGAATTTTCGCGCATATAGGTATTTACGCTTATCGCAAACGTTTTCACGTCGGGTTTGAACGCTCGATTTCTATGATTTTCGATTGATTTTTTTTTTTTTACAAAATTTTCGTTTGAAATGTTTCACTTCCGAAGCGTGACGGGTTCACGCATACGATCGTCGACGTTTTACAGCGCAGATATGCGTACAAAAAAAAAAAATGATATTCAGAAGAGAAAAATTGTCGTATATCACGCGGAGGCGCCGAGGAAAAAACGTACTCCGTTTATTACATTATTATGATATTTATAATCGCGTCGAGCGTACAAATTATAATAAACGGACATTATATTATTATGTTTTCAAAATTATTCATCGGCGTTCGATTAGAACAGACGTTCTATTGTAGTGGTCGTGTAGTTTTTTTTTTTATAACTTTTTTTTCTTTTCGATAACGCGGTACGGATTCAACAGCGATAAAACGATATTGCCCTTCGTGCACTCGCGTATATTATTTAATTATTATATTTGACAGTATATTATGAATCCAATCGTTTCGGTTTCTCTAAAGGCTTAGGTCATGGAAAAACGAACGCGACGCGTGCACTCGAAATGTTTATATAGATAAACAGTGACGTTGCGATTGAGCTGACAAACGGGTAAATATAACTTTACTCGTATACCGCCGAGTAAGCGTGTTTTTAAAAGAAGGAAACACGCGCGTGTACGAAACAACGAATTCCGACGATTATTATTATTATTACAAGTCTTACAGACGCGTCGTTTCATTTTTTCTTCTCCCCTGACCACCCGATCCTTCGACATACGTTACGCGTGTACGGGTTAGAAATCCCAAAAGTATCCGAAACATTGCACATTGAGTTCGTAATTTTTTCTCTCGGGCGGCGTATAGAATGTCAATAATTATTCCTTACACTACTTTCCTCCCTCCCCCGGGGTTTTCTTTGAAATATTCGTCGCGTTTACCTTACGACAATTATATTATTCACAAACGCGCTGTACCGTTTGCGATTACGTATTGTGCACGTGAAGGCGATTAAACAATACCATGTCGACATTCAATATATAACGATTACACCCGTTACGGTCGTTCGGATATACGCGACGAAATGGGCAATAATTCAGGGCCGTCGAGAAGACATAATAATATGAAACATCCACGATGTCTCACCGACTGCAATGACGGACCGTCCGACTCGCGAGAAGCCACATCAACCCGACGGCGCGTTACAAAGCCGCTCGTTTTCTCGGGATTTACTCAATTTCGCGATATGAACGTCGATTTTCCGTGTTTCAACAATTGTTATTGTACACTACGCTTTCTCGAATGAAAATCTTTTTATAATACCGAATAAAAGCAGAGAGAGAGAGAGAGAGAGAAATAAACAGTGAGTCAGTTGATCTCCCCCTCTCTACCGGGATCTGTCCCTGAACTAAATAAGTATGAAGTACCTTTACCTTTAGTTTGCAAGTACCGTACCTCAGAGATACAGTCGTACCCGAGGCGAGTGTCCGACATAAAAGTGAAAAACTCCAAATATAGATAGTGGTAAAAAAATAATCGTTGAATAAACTTAGAAAAACGATACGTAATAAATACAATTTTATATCGTATTAAAATGCAATTATTTATTCGAACTCGTATTTTTTAAACAGTGTTTCGTAACATCAACGTCGAAAACTGAAAGTCGTCGAGTGTTACACGCGAGGAAGGGGCAACGTTGTATTTTTGAGAAAAAAATTCGTGTCATTAGCATACACGCTACGCGAATGAGATTATAGTATACACGTTAATAAATTCATTAACATTTTCAGAGAGAAACGGTTATAAAGTCGGCAGTTATCATTTAAAAACTTGAATATTCGTATACAAACTACCTACGGCCCCGTCGTCGTCGTCGGGTCAACAACTTAATTTGTAAGCAACTCGAAACTGTATTGTTCGCGAACGTGACAAACTACAATAATTATTTTTTAACGACGTCGAAATAAAACCATCCACCGCGCGCGAAACAATACGTATTGCGTTAAATATATCGGAGGTACACGTCGAATAGCACAAACGGATCGAAAACATTATTTTATATTCAACGCGTTTTAATTACATCATAAAACATAGATACGAATGCGAATCGAATCGAGATTTGAAGAAACAAGAAAACACGAGTGTCGGTACGTATATTTTCTCCGCTGCCTTTTGTGCGAAAAATATATTAGATATCATAACTATTGTTCTGTTTTTTTTTTTTTTTTTTTTCGTATCTGTACAGTTCGCATCGGGGGAAAAAAAAAGAAAAAAGGAACGAACGGTTTTGACACTGTATAGCGCGCACCGTCGTCGTCCCTTCGGTTTTTTTCCTTCGCTAAAAATCAATAGGACCGTTTTTATTTCGCCCTCCGTGTCCCGTTTTTACCGTGTGTAACTATGTGTGAACCGAACTTTTTGTCCGTTTATTCTTCTTTTGCTCCCATTAACACTGCCGACGCGATTCGTCGTAAAGCTATACACGCCGCGTATAGCCGACGTACAAATCTACTATAAAACTTCATTAGATTTATTATAATAATTGGCACTCGTGTGTAAAACGTGTGGCACGCGGCGGCTGTTATAGACTGGAATTCGATAGCACACAAACCGTGTGGCTTTTTTACCAAAAAAAAAAACCAGACCGACGACGGACGAACGTACCGCGCGACTATTAGAACCGCGAGACAATAAAATAATCGAGAGCCGCCGTACACGTAACAGCTGAATCCGAGTACTTTCGGATTTTTCGATTTCTATTATACTCGAGTGTTTATTATGTAATAACTGTCGTATTTATTTTTCGGGATGTGCAGCACCAGTTCCGAATACACGGAGGCTGCAACGGGTCCGAGACGTCAACGCGAAGACGTTTATCCGAAAAAGAAAAATACACTACGACCGTGCACTTTTTCATGTTTATTCGTATACGAGCAGTGGAAATTCGATTGCAGCAATGACAGCGTCTGTTCTCACTTGTAAACTTCAAAATTACGAAAAACAGTACCCGAAAATATATCTCAAGACCCAAACGCCAGGCACTGGTAGTACTCGTCGTACCGGTCGAATGTTGTGCTCTCCAGTTTTATTGATATTAAATTATAAATTATTATTATCAACGTAATACAATCGAATACTGTTTTACCGAATATTTACCCGACGAGTGTACCCGAACGACAATCGAATTCGAGAATTCACCGACTATATTATCTTTGACGATTATATTAATTTTTTCGACAACCGCATTTTATATTACGTATGATTTTAATGTTTGATTTTTTTTCAAACGTTTTTTTCGTTTGTATTAGATATATATCTTATTTCACACGACCCCGACGGTTTATGAGTTTATTATTACCTCGGAGCCTACTCGACGGACGCACAGACATAAACCAACGTTTTTAATTTCAGCGTGAAATTTGTACAATACATAGGGTCGATTACATTCGTCTGTGGCTCATAGTCAACAACTAAACGTATATAACGTGAAAATTCGCTAAACGCGTGTATCAGAGTATAGGTTTCGATAAAGAGCGAGCGAGTTAAACTCGCCCTAAATCGTTAATCGAAAGAAGGGGCGAAAAAAATAAACGCTGCACCGTCGAAGCACCGACACGTCGGCGTCATACGTTTACATAAAAAAACAAAATAATCTAGTTTCACCCGTAATGTATTTTATACTTGGGCGCTATTGTCGTCTACGTGGAGCGCGCGCGCGCGCGAAACATAAAAATACATGTATGTTTAACAAAATATCTATTATGTAATATCATCGTTATTATTACGGCGACGAGCGAGTTTTATTTATTATATAATAATAACGTATATTTGACTAACGTGTGGCGGCGATCGGTGGTATATTAGGACGATCGCCGACCGATTTGGCCCACCTGCATTCCTCACACACACACACACACACTCGGTTTTTTTTTTACGTAAGTACATATACCGGCTCCGTCGCCGTCGACCACCTGCATCAACAACCTACTCCGCTCTTCCAATCATCCCCAGTCGCCCTTCGCCCACTATACTGCGTTGGTATCGAGGTATACCCGCCGCGTGATTATTATTATATATATACGTTCTCGTCTCCATCCTCCGCCGCCGCCGCCGCCGCCGCCGAGTCGCCGTGTAATTGGTACGTAAAGATCCGTTATTCTGACCGAGCGGACGAGACGAGACGTAGCAGTCGGTCTAGACGACGACGACCGCTGCGGGTCCCTTAAACATCGCGTGTGCGGTGTGTATAATATTCTGGTACGTTAGAGATCCGACCCGTCCGTCCGGGCCGCCGTAATATCGTTTATCGGTTGCAGGACACGTATTGTATTATGAGCGAGGTCGAAGGAAATGTGATATTCGCGAGTCGATAATCACGCCGACGCCGCGCCGCCGTCGACGCAAACCGCGCGGTGTCCTCTTTATCCGCGACGCGACGTTGAAAAATGTCCGTCGATAACAAAAGCGCCGGCCAATCGACGCGCAGTCGGCAACAGTCTAAATATTTGCACCCCGAGTGGTTTACGCGATTCGAGAAAATCGCGAAAATCTCTTAACTTTTTGTTGTTAAAGAGTGTGTAACGATTTTCGGTTTCAATATTACTTAAAACTTGAAAATTTAAGATTCTGAATCAGTCGCTCTTTCTTGTGAACGAAAAGAAAGAAAAAAAAAATGTTTACCAGAAATTCGTAGGAAATGTTTACGAGAGAATAATAATTATGCAAACATTATGTCGAATCGTTTTCGCGAAACAATAACTGCGCGACACAAGAACGGAAGTCGTTCGTTAAAAGGGGATATAAAAAAAAATGAAAAAGAAATAATTATGATAATTATTTTAGAAAACAAACGTACGTTTATCGCGTTGATGAAAATACGCTTCGACTAATCACACCTGATATACTATACGTGAATTATTGTACCGCTTAGTTTTTTGCTATTCGAAGCAACGGAAGCGGAAACGTTTTTCGTCAAAGTACACGTCCGTTACAATATACGGCGATAGAGCTTTTGCGGAAAAAAAAACATAATAATAAGGGTACGATTTGATTATACGGGTTGTTGGAAAAATGTAATTGTGTACCGCCACCATATTCGAGGCAAACGAATATAGGTTTTGAGTTTCGCGTGTAAATATTTCTGCAGTTGAAAATAAACATCGCTTTTACAATTTTTTCCATTTTTTTCGACCAAGATATACTACGTCTACTCGCATTTCGTTAGAAAAAAGGTTAGGTATTTTTTTATTTCGTAGAAACTACGACAGTAATCGAATCGGCCAGGATTCGGAGAGTGTGCTAACGATGCTCAACGCCCTTTGCACTGATATTCTTAAATAATTTTAAATTCTGAGTAAAACGAGGAATGTATACGTTATTATATTATTGTTTTTCGTTGAGTTTATCGCGCCGTGTGTTACATTCTGCAGTATCGATCGAAACAATAAACTCACGGCTGTCATAACAAATAATTTTTGAATGAAAAAAAAAAAAAAAAACTAGTGCATTATAATATTTATCGTCGTATCAAATTATCGTGTCCTGTACGACGTGATATTCGATACACTTAATGAATTTAAAAGTTATTAAATGGAGGGAACGTAATTCGAAATCGTCGAATATATGACCTATCGACGTCACTTAATATTTTCATAAAAAAACAACACCGATCCCAACTATGTATATAGAGTGATTTTTATTTTTCTCTTGTGTGTGTGTGCACGTGCACGTGTATAGTTATTACGCGTTTTTGAAGATACAATTACTCGTCGCATCACTCGATCGTAAGCCGATGTGCGTTTGAAAGAGCTTTTACTGAAAAAAAAGCCACTATTTCAAATACGTATTGCGTTTAATATTAAAGTAGCGTGGCGATAATAACGATTTTTAAAACCGGCAAGGAAAACACTGCAGTTCAAACGTCCATAACCGGCACCGGAGTAATTGAAGGTATTTTTTTTGCACGTGCAGTTCTCTTTTCTCGCGAATCCCGTTCCGTACCGACGCGCCGGAGGCGCGCGCGGCGGTGGCGGCGTACGAAATAAAGACGCCGCGAAATGTGCCGGAGCAAAAATACACGGGGACGGGTGTTTCTCCCCATTCCCGGTTTGTCCTTAAAAAGAAAGAAGAAAAAAAAAACTCGCGCGGGAGAGAACGGCCGAAAAGAAGAAAAAAAAAAATCAATCAAAGTGTTATTTCTCCCCCCATCGCTCCGCGGTTTCGTCTCATTTAATTCGAGATCATTGCGCGGCCGTAAAAGGAAAACATAAAAAAAAAACCAAACCAAACCAAAATATAGAAGTTTACGCCGTCAAATGAACCTGAACGTATTCGGCGATAGTCGGGCTGTGTTTACGCTAATCCGAATGATAACAACAGGTCGTGGGAGACCGAGTGGCGAATATGGTTTTTTTTTTTTTCGTTTTCGCCCCTTACTCCTCACGACACACATAGTGAATACAATAAAAAAAATCATCGTCGACATTGCGCCGTCTACAGTAATACGAAAATACCATTTCGGACGCGATATCATCACGCAATTCATGCGATGGCGTCAATCGCACTCTAAAACGCGAAAACAGTTTCCACGCGCGCTCTCTCCCTTCCGACGTCATACCGAGTTTTCGAACTCCACGTGCGCCAGGGATTCTTCTGCGCGCCAACACAATACGTATTCATAATAATATACGAGACACTTTTAGACGGAGCGCACCGATTCATTTGACACGGCATTCGGCGATAATCATTACGAACGGGACGGAATAAAATTACAGCGTTCGTCAGGATTTCAACGTGTGCACACGTAATATTTTAATACCCTGATACTAATAACACTATTTACGAGTACGCGTTTTAAATACGAGACGCGCGTTAAATGGATCGAATGAACGCTTTAAGGGTGCAAAGGGTGTGCCGTACCTCCGGAGGGTAGTTACGACGACGGCGGACTCGTCGAGCTACCCGCGGCGAGTACGGATTTGTTCGTCCTAAAGCGACGTCGTGAAGTATCGAGTTTCTTATCGAAGATTATCGAAACCAAAAAAGGGTCGTTCACATTGTGTTTATACGCGCGAATCTATTGTACTGTCGGTGTAGTATACGTACGCATATAATATAATATTATAATAATCATAATAATAACCATCGTTTATTCCGATTATCGTCCGCGTGACGATCTAATTACGAATCGTAAAATACTAGCGGCTAGGCGGTTCACCAAAGAGATGGGAATAGACTCTGCGGCGGTCGGGCCCCAGACGACTTGAAAATAATATCACGGCGATTCGTTTGCGAGATGTTTATCGCGACGCGACGGCTCGGACGATTTTTATTCTCCGTCTATTCCAATACTAACTCTTTCACTATCCCGCATTAGAGACATTGAGAAACGCAGTCGGACGATCGATATCTGCTTTTGAATCACCGCGAAATACATATTTCAAACGTATATTCCGTCCTCAAACATTTGAGGTTAATTACGATTACGTAATACATTAAATGTTCCGATTAAAATTCGGTCATAAATTTTGTCGGGAAGTTTTTATTTTCCTACCAACTAATTGGAAACATTTGAGACTCGGTGTCGGTACCACTGGTACCAGTATTTACGTTCTCGTGTTATCGGTTATCTACGGACTGTGTAATATAATGTATCGAAAAGTACTGAGGTCGACGAGGCGCGGATTAAAGTATAATAATTAAGAGTTACTACTACGCATACTGCGGATGATAAAAACAGGTTGTACCCATTCGAACTGCATTCTTGAAAATGCATAAATGCCCCTTAAAACGCACCTGCGTGATTAATAAATACCCGATGGCTGAGTTATACGAGAATCCGATCGTAGATAGTTTTTAACGGTTTTGTTTATGAGATTTGATTTCGATTCGATCGATTATATCACCGCTAGATTAATGACGCGTCACGAATATTCGAACGCGCGACAATACCAGAATACCGTATGTCAATGCGGTTTTCAAGTTTTCGATCGTGCCTTAAACTTGAACATTTACACAGACGCTCTTGAATTTCATTAGTTTTACTAAATTAATCCGATTAACTGATCAATACTACGTATTACAACACCAAACGATAATGCGATAGCGACAATAGTGTACAAAACTCTCGTGATTGAAATGCTTGCGCGCGAAGACGACAAAACGTCGATTTCGACGGTATCGCGTGTACGAATAGAAACAAACGTTTCAACAATACGCGGAACTATAATACGTTAAGAGTATAAGACAAGTATAAGTAGACTCTTACTTCGATAACGCCAAAACGAAATACGATGATCGTGTCGCGTTGGTTTCCCCGAGTCTGAGGAGGAATATGGTTTTACGCGACTCAGCGCGACAAAGGCGTGTTTTTTTTTTGTTTTCTCGAAGGGCTGGGGAAGGGGGGGGTCGGTGAACAATTTACTTTGTAGTCGAAATTTGTGTTAAATACTCGTGTAATTTAATACGTTAAAATAACACGATGTGTTTCGGTAACTCGAGGGTATCAAAAATGTCATTATACGGAATAAAACGTAGAAACAATACACGCGCCAACTATTATAAGTACGATAAAACATATTATAAATAATTTATTAAAAATGATTAAATTTTTTTCTAATAATATGAATAAAAATAAAAGTTTAAATATAATATATTATATGAAAAGCAAAAAAGAATGTTTTGCCTGGAGTATTATTGTATAATGCGAGCAAATATTTACGGTGGGTTTCGATTTCAAAAATCGTCATCGTCAAATATTTGTTTATGTTATACAATAATACTTCATGCAAGAGCTGTTTTATTTTTTTACTATATATATATATAGTATTTACCTAAATTTTCTTTATTATATATTATTAGATATTATTGGAGAATTATTTTTTAGTAAATTATTAATATTTATCCGATTGCTATTATTTCAAGAGTATTTTTTAATAAAAACCACGAAATAATTTAATTTAATTTTAGTATTTATTTTTTTTAATAAATATACACGCACGGTTCGTTTTTCGAGTAAATTTTGCAACTCTAAATGTCACGGGTCATTAAAACGAGAAAATAAATAGTCAATAAAAATTTAAAATAGATATACACACCGATAGTCATCTGCGGAATTTTTTTCATTCACGGTAAATTACCGGTAATCAACGCGGTATAATTTCATACAAATTAAAAACGGCTATTTATACGACGTTCATCGCCGCGGTAAATTACGTAATTTTTTTATTTTTCATCGTTTACCGTAACACATACGTACGAGTATATTATACATAATACGTTTTATCGAATCAAACGAATTCGACCGGTCTCGTACACGGCGATTTTCGACACGTTTAGAGACCTCGAGAATATCATGTCCTGGGAATTTGTTTACGGGGCGAGGGGTCTCCGGGGCACGAATACGGGGTATGTCGTCGCGCGGTGAGATAATAGTAAATATAATGAGAAACAAACGACTTACCGACGGGCACATTTTGCAAGTGTACTTTCGGCCTCCTCCGTTTTGATGGGTGACCACGTGATGTGCGTCCGTGATTTTCGTCGCGTTTATCGGGTGCGGTACGATCAACATGGGTGTCGCCGAGTTGCCCGTGGGCGAAACGCTGCTGGCCGTACTCGCCGTACTGTGAGACCTCGGCGTTCCTCCTCCGTGCTGTTGGTACATGCCAGAGCCATCTTCCATAACGCCTGTAAATCATGTGTGGTTTTTTTAATTTTTATTTTCGTTTTTGATTGACGTAAGAGAAATTTTCGATCGTGAAAAAAGAAGAAAAAAATTTGATTTTTTCTTTTAATCGCCGGTCAAAGTTAATAATATAATTGATATGCGCGTACGAGAGACAGAGGTTAACGGGTTTATAATATCACACACTAATTTCGACGTTTTTTTTTTTTTTTTTTTTTTATTAAAAGGATAATTAGTTTTAATATTATTATAAAACTGGTTATCAGTCGAATACACGTGTATTATATTATACGTTATGCGTATTAATATTATATTATATTGGCTTTGATTTATTTATTTTAAATTAGACGTAACAGTTTGAAGCTTTAATTACATACACGTTCGACCGAAAAGAAAGAAAAAAAAAAGAAAACGTGGAAGCGAGTCGCGTTCGCGTCGTTTCGTTTTCGCGCTATTGTTATTATTACGAGAGTTTCGGGATTCCGAATAAACTAGTATATTACGTATACGATACATATATAATTATACGTATTTTGTTTGCACACGAGACCGCGGGTGGATACTAAATCAAAGTATTTCGAACAATAGAAAATATATGTTAGGCGTAGCGAATAATAGTTATTGTAATTAGTTTCACGAGGTCGTCAAATTTATTGAATAATTCATTGTAAAAACGAATCGTTTGTTCGATATATAATATGTATATAATATTAACGTTATGTTAAGAATTCGTAGTTTTGCGACTAAATCCAGTCGATTTGCTTGTTGGTTTTCAGACAGATTTCACGTGACGGTATATATATATATATATATTTTCATCCCTGTGTATGGGTCGAAATTTATGCGAGATTCGGCGTTTCAAAGTGATTCGGCGTTTTCGTTATTCTTTGAAAACGAGTCTGATTTAGATTTTCAAAAACCCGTTCTGAAATCGTCATGACGACGAATTTAGTATGTAAATGGTATTTCGTTACACAATAGGTTTTGGGTATTAATAAAACAGGAAAGTGTATTAAAAATCATCCGTCCGCCTGTCGCGTAAAGCCACGCGGCTGCACGAGTATTTTCGAATGACGGTTTAGATGAGAAAATAAAAACCTACACGGTGAATACTCGAAAATATTTTCACGGTATCGCGTTCCGGTACGACTCGAACGATACGTTTTCCAATCGAACGTAATTAACGAATACACAACATCATACCACTTGTAGTAGTAGTTTCAAAAGAATAATATACAAAAGACCGCGCGAGATCAATAACGCCGAGTGTTTTAAAAAACTGGTTATTTTAAACTAAGATGAAATGCACACAAAGGTTTCGAAAAACACGTTTCATCCGTGTAAACTCGATCGAGTTTATACAAACACATTTATGAATTTTCAATTATTGTATATTAGCATTATATTATAATATTCAGATCGGCTAGTGGTACGTAAAGACTTTCACTCCGTTCTCTCAAGGTTCGCGTTTTTAAGAAAAATCACGCGGTAAACGGTAAATTATAGTATACTATAATATCATAATATTGTTATTTCGCGCGAGATATTTTTAGAATTTTAATTTTTTTCCCCATTAAAAACGACAATTCGCACACGTCTCGTGTTGGAACACATAAGATACTATCGAATATACTAACGGAAAATTCGTGTTTTACGAAAATCCTTGGCCCACCGGAGCCTATTTGTAATTTATATATTTTTTCCCCAAACAGCCGCCGTTTTTTTATGCTTACAGACTAACAGCGATTAGGCCTTTCAGAGACTATTTGTTTTTTTTTCTCCCCCACCCCCATCCCCCTAAAGAGCCGGCGGGTCTTTCAGGCTTATTGCGCACAATCAACAGCAAACGGCCTTTGTTTAGTAAGAATATTTTTCCTTGTCCCCAAAATTATGAATGACTTTTCATTGTTTCTACTAAAATCAATCTTTCGTTTGGTATATATTTTGTGAACGAAAAAGTTATCGAAAATGTTTTTGCCAAAACGTCGCGCAAAACAAATAAGTGTGCTCGCGGGCTCTACCGAGTGGCTCGAAATGCTATGAAAAATCAACTTGTTCCAATAAATAAGTATGAAGTTATAATATTTTCATAACTACCTATTTTTACATTAATTTACAATAAAAGTTTAATATATTATTTCAAAAAATTATCAAAATAATCGTCGGTGTAATTTTATCATTTTAACAAAAACTACATTATAATAGTATAATAAATTATTGTACGCTATTAAATGCTATAATGATTTCAATATCGGATGATTTTTTCCAGTTACAATCGTCGATCAATGAGAAAATAAAAATTACTAATGAAATTCGGTCGGCCGTTTGGAAAAAAAAACTGTAAGTAGTATCTAAAAGGTCTCGTTGTTGTTTGTACGCATTAAGCCTGAAGAAAAAACAAGGCTTTTGGGAAAAAATATAAAAATTATAAATGGGCTGTCTCGTCGCAAAGAGCTCGAGATTTTCACGAAAAGAAGAATTTCTCGTTTAGCCTACGGAACTACGACATATTTAAATAATATACGTGCACGATGTACTTTCGTTTTGGTTCGGTTATCGCATGGCAACATTAACGGCATAGGCGTGTCTACGATTATCGTAGCGGAGACCGTGTAACTATACCGTTTGAAAAAAGCGCCCTCGCCAATTTCTATAAAAAAAATTTTACCCGGACATCGATCGTTATAATTCGTTGTAAAATATTTTTTAACCCGCGTCTACATTTATCTAAAATTCATAAACTTCATTATAATATACGAGTATACAGGTAAAAATGCGCTCGGGATAACGTTTTTTTTTTTTCCTAAAACCGTTCTGCGTTACAGCTACGTTTTGAAATTCATCGGCCAGAGGAGACGTTAGAGAAGTCCTAAAACGGAAATTCGGCGTACGAGAACCGTGAAGACGTGTCGATTCTCGTCTGTGAAAAGCGCCCAAGACTGTTTTTCGAACGATTTTCGGCGCGCCTATCGGGAGTGTTTTTTCGGATACTTTTTATGCATGAAACCACGCGTGTACATGATATTTATTTATACGTACGCGCGCATTATCGCGACGGACGCTAGTTTGACTGCCGTCTCGGCCGGTCCGGAGACGAGGCGAACGACGACGACGGCGGCGGCGGGTACATCACGAGAACGAATGGGAAAAGGGGGCATCGAGGGAGGATGTAATGAGCCGTGGCGCAGTCAGACGGCTCGGAAAGGAATTCAAGGTGAGCGTCGTCGGTAGACGGTTTTGCCTTGTCAACTCGGACACGTACTATTATGTGCCACGCCGCCGTCGTCGTCGTCGTCGTCATTATGACTGTCGACTGCGATTACGACCCCGCGTGTCGTATCCATAGTAACTAATATCGATATCATTCGTGAAAAAAAGAAGGGAAACCCGGGGGAGGGGGGAGGGGACATGTTAATTATACGTATTGCATATTCCGTGCCCGCGAGCGACCGGGATTTATAAGAAAATAAATCATTCCCTTCGATTTATTATTCGACGGTCAGATCGTCCGGCGAATAAGGGTATGTGTTGTTATACACTACTGATACTCTCGGAAACCGGGATCCGTAGCCATGAGATTTCGACGATTACACGTCGATATACTCAGACTGGCGCTAGTACGAAAGGACCTGCGCGCGGGCGTTAGTAGCCGACTCTCGAAATCATCACGGCGCGTGATAAAAACGTAGTAGTTCTTAAAGATCGTTTATTATAAAAACACAAAAAAACGTGTACGTACCTTTCGAAAGATGTTGGTTGTGATCGTTGTTGTTGTTCATTTTGGCCTGAAACATAGAACGGACACGTGCCTCGGATCAGTATGCAATTTAAACAATATTTAATAATACACGTTATAGTGGTAACGCGTAAAGGAGAACATTCGCAGTATCTAACACCGTCTGTGTATACGGTAATATAAAACCCTATGATTATATTATTATATAAGCAAACGGAATAACATAAAAAAATCATGATAAATACCGATGGTTATATAATGGTTTTATTGAAAAGTAATGAAAACCACTGCGAACGTTCGCGTGTAAATAATAATAATTGCGCCCGTGACATTGCCAAAAATGAAATGCGTTTCCCATAATATACACCGTTCTTCTCGTCGATAAAGGACAGTTTTCAACGTTTCGACAAAACATCAATTATTATTATTAGAGCGAACGAGAATTCAAACACTCGAAGAGACTATTGCGTTCGTTAACGACGGAGAGTGCCGAGAAAAACGGTTAATAACATAATATTATACGTAGTATACAAAATGGCGTTAATAGTGCTCTTAACCGTCATCAAATTAAATCAAATCGGTCTTAAACTATATTATTTAACGCGTCCTTTACGAAACGATCGGGCCGGATTGTACGCGTCACGTTGACGACAATATTCGCATTTTCCCCGTTTTAGGTTTTTAATCATTATTTCGGGTACTCTGATGTCCAATAATGTCGTGAACACGAGAGGAGCACGGAGCCACGAAAACCAGTTTAGTCGGGTCGCCTTAAACTGGATACCACCTACCCGTACTGCGAACGGTGTATGTAACACGGCTCTCCAGTGCACACGAGTAATAATAGTAATAACGTACAGAAAAGTAAATTAGCAAACGCGTTTTTTTTCTTTTTACCTCGTATCCTTGTTTCATGGCTGTCTGTCTAGTCCAACTGTAGTCCACTTCTTTGCCGTGACCACCGCATTGCTGTAAACACAAATAAAACCAACCAATCAGAACGAGATAATAATAATATACATCATTCAGGGTGTACGCAAATCCGGGCTCGCCGGGGCACACACTCGCGCGTCGAGAACGCATAATATCAACACGATAATTATTATAAAATTAATGCGTGCCGCTCGGATATTCCGCAGATTAAACGAGTATAGGTTTTTTCATTTATTTATTTATTTATTTGAATTACTGCGCGCCGCCGGGCCGCCGTACATCAATTACGAATTATACATCATATTGATTGTTAATAAATCCGTTATGTCACGTTTTATTTTCATATACTTTTTTTTCCCCAGTTTTTAATAATGATAAATGTTTTATGTTAAATTGATTGATCCTGCAACGACGCGGCCGCCGAGGCGAGGGGAACGACTACAGATGTTGCACCCTTCCGATATTGATTAATCTAATGGACGGGGTCTCCGTATACCTGCTACGTTATTACACGTATGATGTGAACATAACAACACGCGTTTAATTCGATTACTAAACAATATAATTGTTCTGCGCGCGTAAGAGAAACACTCGGGTCAAGATTTTCCGAAAATCTGTATATTAAGCACGACGTGGCGTCAGTGGCGTATTATCTAGACCGAGACCAATTCGTGTCAAAATTGGTGGAGGGCACAAGCTTTATATCGTAAATAACAAAATCATATTTATCACATTTCAATAACATAGAAATAATTTGATGACATTCAGAAGAAATTATCGTCGAGTCCACTCAATTCAATAGCTTTATTGTCAGGTTAATAATTTTTAAGTATACGTGCAATGTTATTGTTTTGTAAAATATGATAAATTTATAGTATAAAATATACGTGTATAATATGCACATTGTTTTTATCGTTTAGTTATTTACCGGCACTATAATATTATGATAATTTCGTTTATTATTTTTATTTCTATGTGAGATGGTGGCTATTCTTCGCTTCTCGTAAGCCCAAGAGCCACCTGCGAGTTGCACTAGTATTCTCTAGTGATTATGACGCATATAATTTGACGGCGTCCAATACGAATTGAAACTCTCGACAGCTGTGATATTTAATTTCTCGTTTTTACTCGCACCTGCAGGCCTATGAGAAACTACGCGTCTTGTGGAGCATATTCGACAATATTAATTAGATTCGTTTGGTAACACGAATACAAATCGCGAATAAAAACACGTAGGTGTCACGAATGACAATTTAGGAATGCCCGCGGTACGCTTATAATCTTCGACAAGGGCAATATTTATATTATATTATTATAATGTAAATCGAGATGTGTTTCGACATAACAAAACGATAGTTTTGCAACACTTGAAAGATATTTCGTGTTGCAATAGTATAGTGCATCTCGCGCAACACCCGAATTCCGTAGGTCGAGTTTCTATATCGTACATTCTACACTGTATATTTTAATCGACGGTGTAATACAGATTTAATTATAAATTCCACGGACAGGTTTTTAGCAACAGTCCCTTAACGTGACTATTATTATTATTATTATTCTTAACACGTGTCCGTAAAATAATGCGCACTTGCGCGAGTTGAAAACAGATTTGGATCGAATTGTTATCGTTTTGCAAAATATTCGGCGTTATTGAATTTTACATATTTATCTCTCTCCCCCGCGACGCGTTGACGTCAGTATTGTTAAGTACTCGAGTAAAATTATTCAATTACTACTTTTTAATTAATCAAATGCGCGTTCTGAGTATTTTTCCAAAATGTTTGTGTCTGGAGTCGAGTATTAATTTTCAAATTATTTTATCGCGTCAAAAATCGATAAACGGATAAGAGCATTTGTCATAAAATAATATAAACTACCGTTTAAATCATCGAATTTCAAATACGCCGAAAAACAGTAAACCACGACATCGTCAACAGCCATCACCGATAGCCTATCAGCACTCGATTTAATATTAAAAACAAAAAAAACTAATTGTTTACGAAAGTATTTATACGAATAATTTTTCAACGTTTCAACTCGAATACAATATTTATTTATTATTTTTTTTAATTTATCAATTTAAATACGCATATTAAATACTTTTGAAAACGAGTATGTACTTGAAAAAGGTATCTTTTACGCGACTGGTTTACGCGCACGTCCGTCGGAACGCGTTGGATCGATCTCCCAAAACACCGTTACGTTTGTTTCACAATCGGTCGGATTCATCTGAATGTAAACATGTTTTATCGTATGTTTTCCTTTTTCGGGATTTTTATTGTTCGACGAAACTTTTCAGACGCGCACCGTTGCCCCTCGCCCGCCGCCGCCGCCGCCGCCGCCGCAGCCGCAGCCACGGCCACCGTCGTACCGGCGGCGTCGCGCAGCGCCGCCGCGTACGACCGTCTCGAGTAGCAGTCATAGGTACCACCCGAATTCTCTGACGCGATTTATTATCCGGTTCTGCCGTCCGAACCGCTATTACAAACAATACGTGTCCCCGACGTAACGGTCTCCTCTACCCCGCGAGACGGCGGCGGCGGTCCGAGAAACAATCGGATTCGATCGAACCACACGACGAATCTATATTATGTACTCGCACCGCGCGCACAACTCGGAATACCACTCCGGGCGAAACATCGCGAATAATCGTTTTAAACAATACCAGTGTACGCTGCTAACGTCGTCGTCGCCACGCGTCGTGGATTAATACTCACGGAGGACGCGATTTTAACTCTCGTTTTTTTCCCTTCTAAATCTACCGTCGAGACGTATCGTTCCGAACGATCGGAAACGTAATCAATATATTATACACTACAGTGGACACACTTGACGATTCGAAAAACTCCACAAGTCGAACTAAACAATGTAAATAATCTAAATAACGCAAGTGCGAGGTGACGGAAAACTCTCGAGAGTTTGAATTTTCGCGGCCGAAACACGTCGGAAATTCGAACTCACACGCCGCCACGTATTCCGCGAACAATACGATTCTATTTCGAAGGTCATCGGAATTTCGGATAACGTTTGGAAGGAGCAGACACACATTTCGTTTCAATAAAGTGTGTTTTTAGAATTTTAGAATTTTTTATTTCGTTCTGCATACTAATGGTTAATAATTACAATCGTTCACCGAAAACCTATTGAAATCGAATTTTTCGAAAACACATTTCGAAACGATGATATACGAATAACTCTGGAGAATCTACCGTGTTGTCGACAACACTCGCACGTCTGCGAGTAGGTTTCAGAGTTAAACGCTACATTCGAGCGGAAAAAAAAAAAAAATAATAAAACAACCGAAAACAAGAAAACGAGAAAAAAAAAAAACATAACCGTTCTCCGCTACCGCTGCAGCGTGTACCTACCTACCCGTACACACGCTTTACGTACTGCGTTTATTTTATTATCCGTCAAATTAATCTGCGGCCCCGCCACGCGCAGGCCCGCAAAACATACCTGCTCGTACGCACACTCGCGTAATGATTTACATTTTTTTTTATTTTTTTCAAGCGCGCGCTTCGCAGGTGTACGCGCGAGTAAGTACGTGTGTGTGTATACCTCTCTACTCCGTAGTCGTCGTCAGATTCACATTAAGATTATAATATTATTATTATACGCTCCGCGCGCGAATCGTATCGTCGTAATACGAGATCTCACGCTTTGTTTTACGCTCGTTTATTATAGTAATCTATATATACGTATGTAGAAATATATATATATAATCCACTCACTCGGTGAGTACTGATCGTTGCATCTCAAAAACAACGCAACGTAAAAACTTGAAATGATAAAAGTCTAATTCTCTAGGCGTGCAATAAGAAAGGATTTTCCGAAATTCAACCCCGAGAATAGTAGAGAACCCCGAAAAAAGGATATTAAAAAAATCGCAGATCGTGTAATAGTCCTTAGTAAAACGAAACAAAACAATATACGAGTATAACCTATCTATACGAGAATACGATGTCATAAAATGTGAATGGGACTTACGGTTAGGTCTCTCAGATTACAATTGCATCGTCTACAGGTTTGAAATTTGTTTTTATTTTCGTCTTCTTTCGATTTTGCCGTTCGACCGGAACTTCGGCGTATAGAAATATACGTCGTCGATGTGGCATAGAGACCACTACGGTCACACGTGTTTTCATCGACAACGATTGTTGTCTTCGATCGAGCGTACGTATTATCATTCGAGATTAAAAGAAATTAAAACGCGAGAACAATATTAACGAAAATAAACCGAGTCCAGAGTATGGACATCGCGGAAGCAACGATACGGAAACACTGATTTCGATTTCATAACGAATTCAGGGCGGCGCCAAACTTTCATTTCAATCGTATACGTCACGAGCTTATCGTAAACAGCCGACCAATGAGAATATATTTACTAGCGATCGTATTCGACCGTCCAATAAAAAAAGATTCTATTGTTCGTCGCACGCACGCGATTTCGCTAAAAGTTTTGTAATAATATGACATTGCATAAACAATACCTTTTGGTAAGCATCGTCGGGTTTTTTAATGACATAATCTATTCTATAAATACATGAAATCCAAAAAAACCACTCACTCACTCACGATCGTTGCATCTCAAAAACTACACAACGTACGGACTTGAAATTTGAAATAGTGATTTACTTAACGCTCTAGAGACAGGATTTTTTAAAGTTCAACCCCTAAGGAGGTTGAAATGAGGTAAAAAGGGTTAAATGTGGAAAAAATTGCCAATCCGGAACCGCTAGAGCTTCGGGTATGGAATTTGGTCGATAGTTTCGTTTTATATATTATGTAGTAGGATTCCCCGAAGAAAGGATATTTAAAAATTCAACCCCTAAGGGGGTTAAAGGTGTTAAAAATGTTGAACGTTATTTTTTGGTCGGATTTTTTTGAAACTTAGTATACATACTTCGAAAATCAAATAATGAAAAATCTATTAACTTATTATTCAAAATAAAACCCCTAAGGGGGTTAAAAGGGGTTAAAAATGAAGACATTTATTTTTGGTCAGATTTTTCATTATACAGTAAAACCTTTAAATAGCGGACACTCACGGGACCATAAAAATCGTCCGCTATTGAGAAAAATGAATAAAAATAAAAATTTAATTTTTACTGACCTTTTAAAAAAAATATTGCGTATATAATATATAATATACTACAAAGGTAAAAAAAATCTGAAATTTTAGTTTGTTTTTTTTTCTTGTATGGCAATCGGCTCAAAATTAGACTGGAGTCGACTAACCCTATTGACAGTGAAACTGTCCGTTATTTAGAGGTATTTAAGCACAACTAAACCTGTCCGAGTCCGTTGTTAAGAGGTGTCTTAAGACACGGGGTCGAACGTGCACCGCGCGCCCGCTTTACGTATGTTTTCAAACTCCGATCGAATGTATGTACGAAACGGGCGTGAATTGCGATGATATAATGAAAACGTATAAAACACGTGATGGTGTGACTCTGGGGATTTTTTTTTTATCGACGTTTCTCAAATCAGTTCGATCGCGAGTCCGTCAATGAAAACGCAATAAAAGTCAGATCAAAAGTGAATTTGATTTAAAGTGGCTAAAAATAAAAACGATTCGCCCACCGGTAAGTGCCGAATTGTATTGTATTACATTATAATGATTTACTAATGATTTTCATCATACGTTTATTGGCGGTTTTTTAAGTAAAAATGCATTTATCTAAGGTACGCGCGTGTTGTTTATCACGTCGTCGTGTACTTATTAATCGGGAAGAGCCGCGACGCTCCAAAGTCATACGCGCGTGTGATCTTTACCGATCTCGCGCAATCTAATAGGAAAGATAAATGGAATAAGGCTGACCTTTAACGGTCTAGGCGTTTCTTATTTTTTTCCCCCCGCGTCATAAAGAAAATCATAAAATATTACTTCCTCGGACAAACGTAAGGAAAGCCATTATTTGGGGGGGAAAAAACGGATACATCACAGAAAATAGAACGTAAACTACTACTATATATAAATTTGAATTATTATACGACAAATAAATATATAATCGCGAGACATAAATTATTCATCACGTCACGTCAAATTACTAAGTATAATAATAATTCTACTAGTCGAGTCTCTGCAGACATCTAACCGCGTTGCCACGAAACTCTCGAACGGGGTTATCGCCTGCATATTACGTACCATACGAAATTCGTCGAAAGTACGAACAAAGTGTATTTTATTACGAGATTTACGTGACAAAATTGATTTTGAGCTCAAGAAACTTTTGGAAATCCAAATTTATCGATATGATCGAATACTTTATTTTTTCAGAAATATACATAACCGACCTATCCCCGTGCAGTTTTAGACACACCGGTGTGTGTTGTAGAAAAATCAGAAGCCTAATAATTAATATTTTATATAATTTTTAAGGCTTAAACAGCAGTGTCTACGATAGACAAATACAACGCAGACACATATTTTGAAATATATTTTAATATACCGTTCACCTCCTTCCAACAACACTATTAAAATAGATTAACTCGTGGATTTATTTGACATTAAAACAATTCATAATACATTACTCATAATACCGTTTTTCAGTCGATTACTTTTCTAATATTTTTGCGCTGCGTCAGTCCGGGCTCCAGGACCATAAATATATAGGTCTCGTTAATTCTCTCCTTGTAGTGCGAGTGAGATGTTGCGCCGAAAAAGTTAAACAATGACAATAACCACGCTCGACGACAGTACGAGTACATATAATATGAAACCGTCCGGCTCCGTTGGCATAAAACGAGAACATTTCGATCGGGGAGTTTGTCGACCCGCAGGACAATCGTTCCTTAGATTCGGGTTACCGGGCCATTTTGTAAGTATGGATTTCTGTGCGAATTTCTAGTTAGAGCGGGTGGGTCAACTTTATTTTGTGTCTGCCAATTATAAACGTAATATTGTGGTTTCGATTCCGTTGTGTACCTTAAACACGGTTGGTGAAAGAAATTTTTCTTCACATAAACATATAATAAAATATGATTTTACGATGCCGGAATAATATCACGATTTCCGTTAGTCGCGGTATCGTCATCACAGCTTAGTGATAATAATAACATTGTCGCTAGTCAGGGATTTTATATTATTCGATCGATTATTATTATTTTTTTTCTTTTCCCCGTGAAAAGAGTAGAAACGTACCTTTTTCTATCGTTACACCTAGTTTATAAATAAAAACTAAATTATAAAAAATTCAAGTGAAATTGAAAAACCGTATGTGTAGGTGTACGTATTTGTTATCGATGTCGTTTCGGACTGTCGGCGCTTCGTGTCGAAGTCTCGCGGTACGGCGTAACTTGTTTTTCATTTGAAAAAAAACTTTCGAACGGCTGTGAGCTCGTTTTCAAGCACGGGCGTACGTCTCGATTTCGCGGCGGGGAAAGGAAACGCGCGCGCGTACGAAAATTCGGAATTTCTTCCGTAGAGCCTCGCCGCTCAACAGGCCGAGACGACGAACACGGTGTAAAAACGTTAAGGTTATTTCGATATCGCCCGCCGTCGCCGCCGCGGCCCGACCATACTCCTCCGGGTCCGTCCACCCTTTCCTCGCGGCGGCGCGGCGGCCCGTCGAAAATTGTATTAAGAAAAAAAAAATGCGTAATGAACCGTAACTACGTGATTTGAATATAAAAATCCCACCGAGGCGTGTGTACGTTTATATTTATATATAAACGTATACGTACGTACACGAATCACGGCGCGGCGGAGATTAATGTTTTTCGTCAGTCGTAAAATGAAAAATATGATAAATGATCGGCGGCGCACAAGGTGTTGTTCGATCTCGGGGCGCGATACCCATACACATATACGTACGTGTACACACGCATGGTGTGTACCTTGACAAATCCGCGTTGTTCCGGATCGCGTCAGAATGTTAAATAGGTCTTGGGAACGAAAATCCGAACCAGATCTGGGGCGCGAAAGGGTGCGCGCGTACGGCGCGCGTGTATCCGCCGCAGGACGACACGTTTGCGCGCGTACGGTAACGCGTAGTGTCGGCCCGCCGCGACACGAACGTCGCGAGGATACAAAACAACCGACCACACCTGATGCGACGAGTGGATGGTACGAATAATATGCGTTTTCGATTATTTTCGAGCGCGCTCCGTGAATAACAATCGCGTCCGTCATCCGGTGAGAACCGCCGCGATCCGACCGTCGTCGGTCCGATAATCGTGAGCGTTCCCATATCGTTCGACGGACCCGTCGTGGGTGTACCGCGGTAGACACAAACGACAACAGGACGTCGTTCGTCCACGTCGAATATACGCGCACGTAAACGCGAGTGTCCGCGACGAGAGCGCTGCGAGGAGTAAAACAAAAAACAGTTTCATCGAGAAATCCCGTCCGATCCGATCCGACGACGTCGCGACGTACGAATATATTAGTATTTAACTCTTAGACTTGGGTTTTTTCATTATTGTTTCGATGCGTCGAACGGATATTATTATCTGTGTATTTTTTATTGTTATATTTTTTTTTACTGAAGACTAATTGCGTCATACAAATTAACTGACGGCCATACGTATATTACCATCGAATCTTAATCGATATTGTCTAATCACTAAGATCAAATCATAATCCATACGAAACGTGTCTGTACATATTGGAGAGATTAACAATTGTATAGATGTAAGTGTTTCGGGAGACGTTCAATGCGAGACCTGAAATTGTGTGCTACATTGTCTTTGTGTAGTTCAAAAAGTGAAGTGTGCACTACGAAAAATTTAAAAGACGCGTAGGAAACGATTTTCCATTTTCGTTATTTACAATACTTATTTATTACTTTCTAGGATAAATTCTGTGTTCGATCTTTAAATACAATAGAATTTTTCTTGTAACGGTTTATTTTGTAAAAATCTATGAGAGAAGCATGAAGAATTCGTTTAATGAAGAAAAATTACGTGTATGAGCCTCATATTCAACTTAGTACGTCACCGACACAGACTTGTATTTAAAATAAAGCGTGCAGCAAGAAAGTTTGAAAATTGTGGGCGTCGATTTAATATGTTGCGAACGTCATCTTATTAAAATTTAAAAAACACATTTTCAAACGGCTTATGTTAATAATAACGTGTTATATTGAACTGCAAATCGCATTACAATTTTTTTTATTTTATAAGTATTACAATGTGGCGAATACAAGATAAAAATAGTGTCTCGTCGATTACGAGTAACGAATATTTGTTTTTACGAATAAAATATAATCATTGGTAAAATAAATTACATCATGACGTGTATTATCTAGTAGGTAAACGTTCACGCAAAATATATTTTACTACTGATAGATTAGTTAGTAAACTTTAATCAGCTGATTTTAAAATATTATCCGTCGTAGATGATCGCAAAAAAATAACTATTGGATTTTGTTTTTTGTAAGTACAGAACGATTTAAATGTAAGGACTACATTGTCCTACGCATCGAGTCGAATAAAAATAATTTGGTCCTATTATCGCTCCAAAGGTCATAGATTTACAACTACAGATTGTGAGGTTCTTCTTCAAATCACGCATATAACATGTCATACGATACGAGTGTGTAATAACGAACGAAATACATATTCTACGGCCGTTTAAAATTGCTCCACGTTTTATACATTTAATTCGACGTTTGAAATATGTGATATAATAATGTAACTCACGCACTGATATATTATTATTTAATTTCTGAAGATTAAACCACATTCTCCGACAGTTCGATTCGGTGACAACGAATTCAGTGGTGCTCATAACGTTTCGATCGGTGTAAATTCTTTTGAAAAAAAAAAAGGCCCAGAACAAAACACAATACCACTTTTACCATAAATTATACGCGAATACGCGCGCGCGCGCGCACGGTACGGATTTGATTTTGACGAATCACAAATTATGTATTTCGGATTTTAGTGTCTAAAAATAATAATATAGAAATCGGCCGTGATTGAGCTGCCGTTACAAAAGAGGAAGCCCGACGTAAAAGAGTAAAAAAAAAAACCCCTAAAACACTATTATAGCCTTTGTTGTATAATCTATATAATATATTATTATACGTATATACGTATTGTCGAATAAAAAAGAAAAAAAAAAGGCATCGCCGACATGTGACGGAATTTAGAAAATAGAATTCTGCCGTCGTGGGCGAATTAAAGAAGACTTTAGGACGCATTGTGCGCTAATGAAGCTCAGAGGGGTGAGCCGGGCGGCGGGGATAGCACATCGAGACCGGGCGGGCGGACGACGACCGGTGGCGGGAGTTGCGGGGAGGGTTGAAAAAAGTCCCGGACCAGAAAAAAAGGGGTCGCGTGTATACACACACACACACGCGCGCGCGGGCGCGCGCGTATAAATATATATATATACATATACATATATATATATACATACGTACGTACATACGGAAGAGGGGAAGTAGTGGGCGTAAATCGTTATAAAAAAATCAATAAGTGCTGTAAAAAAACCGGGGTTTTTTTCCCCGGGGATGATGGGCGAGGGGGTTAGTGGCGGAGGTGGAAAGCGCATGCTCATCAACGCAAACGGAGGGTAAAAAGCTGGTGAACTTTTTTTTCACCCGCCGCCAGTATAACCCTTGTTAAAAAAGTTTCACGATGTGAAAATGTAAAAAAAAAAAAAGCAACACTTAATCGAGTGTACGCGCGCGCGCGCGCGTGTGTGTAGAAAGTATAACGTCAAGTATATATATATATATATATAATAAGTATATATATGTATTATATACGCTTAAGAGCGACTAAAGGTCAAAGTTTTTCACGTGTCGTGAAGACGCTGTATCCACTCGGACGGAAAGGATTCACGCGTGTGATGCGTTTCTAAAAGATACATTAGTATACTCGATATACGCAGTTTAAGGAAGCTAATATTAATTATCATAACAATTATTTATTGCGTACTTTAGGGTTGAACCACTTTAAGTTCGCGGAGGGTGAAGATTTTTTTTTTTTTTTTTTATAAAAACTCTAGAACACATTATAACGGACCGCGAACTTGTATACGTACATATTTTATTGTTAAATCCCGACCCTACACCGCGAGCGGAACGTAAACAGATTAAATACCACTATAGATTATCGGCTTGTTGTTAAAGACGAATTTCGTTGTGTTGATTATTTCGCAAACTGTCAGTGAGAAAAAAATATCGGAAGTTCGCCGATCCGACGGCGAATCGACACACAAGTCCTGTTCGATTTTTTAAATCAAAGTTTAATTTGGTTTGGCACACCATGAATTCGAGTTAGAAATAAATCTAGTTCCTATAGTCTTTAAACATGAGTTCAGAACACTTTATATACCTTTTTGTGTCTGTCCGTTAGTTACCTTCAGTACATAATATATTATGTAGTTACGATTGTTGATATCGAGTTAATAATCACGTAATTTACAGTGGTTTCTATGAAAAAATTAATTTATACTAGCCACCGTTAGAAAATAGGTACGAAAATATAAATACTTAATGATTGCAAACCACGTTGTGTAATTTACTCGGGTTCATATACAAAAGCATCGTACGAGTTAAACGAAGAATTTTTTGTAAATAAATTGCACACGGAATTATTATAATTTATCGCTGTTAAAAACACGTTTAGTAACCGAAAGTTCAGCACGCTCGCAGAATGGGCTTTTCTAGTTTGTTTTTTCCTCTAAACAATAAGCGATCGTATCACGGTAACGTTTGATTTTCAAATTTTTTTCGGGTATTCGGGCATCGAAGCGATCGGCTTTCGAGTCTGGAAAAATCCTATGTTTCGACTGATCTCGGCGACGCCGTCGGTAAATATACGAGAATAACAGTGGCCCCGACCGTCGTCGAGTGTCTGTCGATAACACGCGTTCACCCGCGAATCGGATATTTTCATCGTCATACCGTTATAGCGAGATTCGTACAGTAGTTATAGATAGGCACGCTGCGAAAAGCAAATCTAATTTAATACTAATCAACGCGCCGCCGCCGCCGCCGCTGACTATTCAAAAATCTGACGACACGGTCTACAGAGTATGAGGCACGACGACGACGACGCACGCACCTTCGGCGGACATTTTTAAGGCGGAAAAAAAAAATCTCTTTTAGGTCGCGCGAATCGATTGTGTTTTTCTAATCGTCAACTGTCGTCGCGGCGTGTAATAATAATAATAATAATAAATGTAGTATACCGCGGACAACGCCGTATACCTCTATTAATAAAATACACTCGGCCGAGAACCGCTAATGACGGGCAATTTCGGCCTGAAACTAATCCGAAAGAATAACAATGCGTGTATTATAAATACGATATTACATTATTATTCGTTTGAAAATAACCGAGTCATACGCCGGGCGGATGACGAGTTCACATCGCCGCCGATCGTTGAGAACCGGGCCCGGCGGTTCGCGTCCGATCGCGTCTAATCGTTTCGCGCTCGCACCAGTTTAAAATACAGATCGTATGGAAAACCGCCACGAGTGATAACGAAACTAAAGGGATGAGATCGCTGGAATTAGGGTAGCTAGTCGTATCAATAGATACTTACTATACAGCACACGCGTCCGATAAGAAATTTTGTCACGCACGTCATGTTGGCCGCCATAAGCGTTTTATGAAAAGCACAAAACCACGTGTACGTTCTATTTATTTTTTTTTTATTAAGAAAAAAGGTTTCAACGGCTAAGTCTTTATAGCCGGCGGCGTTTGCATTTACATTGGCGTTAATTAATTATTTCCTTATCTATATTCATTGGTGTTACAATGCTGAATATATATATAAATACATTATTTTGGTTTTTTTTTTTTTTAAAACAATTTGAACGACACGAAAACGAGATATTGTGTATTCCAGTGATGTATATTATAAAGGGGGTGTTTGGGAATCTCGTCGCCCCCTTTGAGTCGTGTATCATCTGTATCGGTCGTGTTGAATTTATTTAATTTATCGTAAATTATCGAAATTATCAGGATTGATTTTTAACCTCTCTTCAATAAACTACCAAATATTTACGCTAATTTATTAAAATAGAATTTTTTCGTGTATTAAAAAATACAAACGAAAAAAAATAATAATAAATACGATGTACTGTTACATGTCTTAAGTGTACCGACTGGTTTTATAAGATGTAATTGTATACGAATATAACCGATGTTAAACAAAATATATATCTACAGCTTATAACAATATTATGTTATTGAACAAATAAATAAATATAAGTAGGTAGTTAAAAGCAACGCAATCGCTTATAATTTAATATTGAATTTTTAAGTGAAATCGATTTATGAATATAAATGTATATAATATATACAATGCATAAGTTTTTATGGCACCCTTGAAAATATGCTAGCTGAAACGCAAAATGATCTGAAATCGAATTGAAAGAATATCGAGTATGTTTTTGACGGAACATTTTTTTTTATCTTTTTCGTTTAAAATAATGACCGAAGTTACAAGTCGATATTTATACCGAAACTTTTTGCCGAAATAATGTTTTAAAAGAATTAATCTTCAATCCACTCGCCGTTGCATTTGATATAATTAATTCGTCTCCACGCGTCGTACGGTATTTCAATAAGTTTTGTAAAATAACATAAAATTTGCTATCGATTCTGAAAGTAATTCTGTGCTGCTATAGCGGAACGTGAATTTGCGCGCAAAATAATAAAAATAAAACAATAAAATTGTTGTTGTTGAATGATTTAAATTCGTTTTGATATCATTATTATCATGAGTTTTTATAAGAACCATCTCGCGAAGAGAAAAAAAAGTTTTCAATTGTAATTTCGATTGAAATATTCGTAAAACGTAAAAAATAAATTTTACTAAGCTGATTATATTAAATTGTATTCTAAAAAAACGAATATATAATATAGTGGTTCGAATAATTGTTCGATTATTAAATTTAAAAAAAAAAAACCTAAAAAAACGGATCGTTTAATTCCTCAGATTCAATACATAACAATATTTGTAAATAGCGCAATACAGAACACTCGTAACTAGAAAAAAACGAAAAACACAAAGTACGCAAATACACTTGTATTGAATTTTTTTCAAATTGAATGCAGCTGTTACCCCTTACCACAAAACATCTACCGCCGTACTTCCAGCGCTTTCCGAAAAAAAAACGTGCGTCCCAGACCGAATTACTTGCAGCGATACAAACAACTATGTCGAACCCCCAGATACCTAACCGGCGTTAGCCCCCGATTAATCGAACAATCGTGTCGTTGAACCTAACTTAACCGAAAATCATCGGAGACGAAAATCTCATAATGAAATCATTGTACACGTGTAATTGTAAAACGCGTCCGAAAAAGTCCGTAACCGTGTTGTGGCACCGGAAATAATATAATATGGTACCTCGGTCAGAAAACTAGACGATCGAACGAGAATGTTTTACAAATCAATACGCGTTCGCGTCGTCGTAAAACCGAAACAAATCGGTCGGTCATTGCAATAACGATTTCGAAACGATACCTGCACGACGCGATACGCAAAAAAAAATAAAATTAAAAATAATATTCCCGGGAATTGAATAAATATATTTTGGTCGATAGAGCGGCGCTCGAGTATCACGAAGGAACGGAGGAACAGAGTCGGTGGATTTCGGTCCGACCGTGAAAATTATGACGTCAAATCATCGACGCGTTTCGTACCGCCGCCGCGCCGCCGCGCCCGCCGTCGCTGACCGCGTAAAACGATTTTCCGAAAAAAACGGTGGACGGATATTTTTATTTTTTTCGAAACGCACACTCGTCCGCCCGTTTTTTTTTTATTTATTTTTTTCAACGCGCGGCCCCTATTATCGCGAACCCTTCCGCCGAGAATGTACCGACGACGACGGCTTGTTATTACGGTGGATATTAATAAAACGCGTTCGAAGATAAATCGCGGTTCGTTTTACTACTCTATTATGTTACGGACCCGAAAAAAAAGATTCACCGCGATCGACGGCGGCGCACGACCGAATTATATTATATTATTAGCTAAAGGCCACGGTGTTCTGGATCAATTATTATCCCTCGAGATCGCGTTTCCGAAACACGCGCGCATTCCAGGTGAAATCCAAACGGCCGGCCGCCCGCCCGCCAACCGAGACTAATCGACATAAATATGATCGATGACTCGATTGATCCGACGTCAGCGGGTTTTACACGTCGGTGATTATTACAGACTTTGAGTGAAGCGACGAATGTAATGGTTTTAATTTGATGTGTTTTTTTTTTTTCTTTTCTTTGTACAGGTAGATTTTGTCACGTTTTCGACTTGAAGAATCGGTCCTATTTTCAACTTTCCAACAGCAAAATAATGTCGTCTTTAGTCGGTACATTTTTGAAACCCCCTCTGTACAGCTTTCTAAAAAGAAAATAACAAAAGACTGACACACAATTCACGGAGTAACCGCGGTTTTCGACAAAGTCTAATTTTTTTTTTTTCAAATTTTTTCGAGTTATTTATAGTGAAATCGCGATTTTTTTCGTAAAACGTCGTCGTTACGAACATTTTGGTCGGACAGCAAATCTTGGAAATATATTCAAGGAGTTCTTTATTTAAAATTGTGTAGAAAAACATCTAAAAAACGAAATTACAATTTTCATGGGCGACTTTCACCAAAGAAATTGGCTATTTCAACTATTTAGAAACAGAGACCGATGTTATCCACTCAGAACCGTTTTTCGAAGACAATCGGTTTACAATTATTTAAAAACCAATTCACCAATATCAGTCACCCGTCATCTGTTTTTCATCCGACTCTAAATCTCCGTTTGTGTTCTTAATTAAATGTTTTTTTCACATTGAATTATAATCGTTTCCATAGGAAATCGGAATAAATAGTATTTATTTTTGATCATTATTGCGTTAATTTATTCGTTTTTCTAGTGTCTAACCTACATATTATAATAACAGATCTAGTCGCAATTTAATTTTCGATAAATTCCAATTATTGTTGGAAACAAAGTTTTCTGATAACGTTCTTGTGTATATTATATTATATATATATATTACATTATAGACTGTGGTATATACATTATTATTGTTGTGCGTGTTTCGCTTTTCAAAATTGCATTTGACTGTCACGAGAACTTTTTACTTTTTGCAAGTCATTTATTCATACCGAGCGCGCCATCGTATGGTCAACGGATTTTTTCTCTTTTTTTTTACATCAGTACGAATAAAACCCGCAGCGCAGACGTTTAACGTCCGTCGTTTGTCGAGTCGTGTATACGAGTGAGTATAGTGCCGTTTCGAGCACGCGCGCATTTCGAAAAATTTAAATAATAATAACAACGAGACTCATGAAACGAAGCAGATACCTATATGTTAACGGCGAGAGTTAAATCCGAGAGATAAAATTCGTGTTCAACTCGAACGAGCCGTAGCGCCCGTAACATAGGTGTTATGTGTAAAACGTATAATCCCGTACGCCCGTGAATTATTATTATTATCGAAGTGCAAAAGTTTCATAACGCATTTCGCGTCGTCGTCGTACAACGTAGTAAAAAGAGAAAAACAAACAAAAAAAAAAAAAACGATACACGAAAACTACGTTATTAATCAGAAAATAAATACGAACACACACGACTTATCACGACGAATGTCAGACGCATAATTATAATATATTCCTCCGACTTGTAATATGTCTAATAAAGATACCGAAACGAATACGAATTGAATGCGAAACGGACCGTTTGAAAAGGGCGATATCGTCGCGGTATCGATCGGTCGAAATACAATAATGTAATCGAGCCGAACAGCTGCAGGACATGATAATCATTGTAAAACGGCTCTTTAGCGTTATATCTATATACGGCACGAAGCGTACGAAAAAATATCGTTCACGGATTTGAGAAAAATACATTAATGTTTATATTAAAAAAAAATTAGATTGTCGACAGACGACGGCAATGTTTTACACGACACGACCGACGAGAAATTTCCACCGAAGGTGTTTTCGATCGAATCTGATTGAAAATATTTTCGCTTCCGATCTATTGTTTTATCGACTCGCCGCCGACGCGGCCGTAGGCGCACACGCGCGCACGCCGGGCTTGTTTTACAAATCACATGCACGCGTTTATCGATACGATTGCTCGCGTACGAACATCAACTGTCGGGCATTTTTTTTTCAATAACTTTATCGCTAGAAGGCGGTTTTATTGTCCGGTGTTTACGACCCGGCGAAACTACGGCGGTGCGAACGAGATTTACTCCTGGCCAAAATGAATAATAACGACGGCGATACGATCGCGTGAACGATATGTAATAATAATAATAATCGGACCGTTTCCTTAGCCGGAGAAGGGAAATTCGAGGGGCACTAAAAATCGCGTTTCGCGATGGCGTTTTTCGATCATCGATTACTCGCGGTGACACTGAAATTCGTTCCGATCATGACGCCAAGCGTCCGATGGCGGATTTTAAGAATAGAGAGGGGCAAAAGACGACTTTGGTCCGGTCCCCTCTTTTGTCGGAATCACTGACGGCCAAACTCTTCTGACCGTGGGCAGAGAATAATTTTTAAATTGTATAGATATCATAATAATAATATGTAACACAGGCGTATTATTTGATCACGGTTTTTTTTTTTACTTATCGTACCGACTATTCTTAACGGCTTCATTTTTTAATACCCACTGAGCCATTTAAGATAAAATAAATATCGAGCACTACGACACTAAAACTATGAAATAACGTTTACGTTTAGTGCGATAGTTTAGAATGTATTAATATTTTTAACTTTAGGGCAGATCACATGCGTATTTTTCGTCGAGATTTTCGATTTCTTATAATAATATGCGAAATATCAATAGATTTATGCAAATAAGTGCTGGATCGTAAAATATCACGGCGGGCCGGACCTGGCCCGCGGGCAGTAGTCAGTCGCCCTGGCCCAGGTCTTAATTTGAATAGCTGTATACACCTACCTACATGCGTATAAATACCGACGGTGAAAAGGTGTATCTAAAAATTGAAATCGTGTGATTATTATTGGCGTCGTAAAACAAGAAGGTATTGGTGTAAGCACCTTTTTGGAATTTCTGTCTTCCTGTTTTATCCAAGATTCGCGGTTAATACGAGTATAATATATGACACGGACAAATCATATTTATATACACAGTGTACACGAAACTGTCGATTTCCCCGACGACGCCTGGGATTGAATTGATATTCCGACGACGGCGTTTGACACCAAACTATGTATGCGATTCGTGTAGTACGGGAAGTAATGATAATTAAGTTATAGGAATACGACCGAATCGATTTCGAACAATTGTCGTCGTCGTCGCAGAATAACGTGCGAGTCGATTAAACGATTAAATTTTTTTATCGAATTCGCGGACAATTTAAATAGATCCGGTCGTTATTATTATTATTAATCGATGGCGTTACGGCGGCGGATTCAATCAATCGGATACAATCTATTGTCGATTTAGAGAGAATTCAATTAGCGGGTGTACCGATTATTGCACGTTTCGAGTGGCGAGTGTTTTTTTTTCCCCCCTTTTTTTTTTTTTTAGAAAACATGTAACATTTAACATTCAATTCGTTTATACCGAGTATAAATATAAAGAATACCTCACGCCGAAATTATTTACGGGAAATATGCTAACGTTTTCACTACCTATTGATTATAAAATGAATTTATTTTTTCAGAGACAATCGACGCGAACGTTTGATATCACGACCGTGTATCGCCAAACAACTTTCCAATTCTCCCGTACCTTATTATTATTATAACGAGTATTTTTGAATTTTATTAATTCAGTTCACTAAAAGTCACAATATGTACAGTATATAAAACGGTCAGAGTATAGTCGTACGTGCACAATGTTCGTTAAATTCGGGCAAAGCTGAAATACGCTAAATAAATCGGCTACGTCGTATGTGAGCGATGCAAATCGCTCGTGTTTTTTCGGTGATTTTCAAACGATAGACACTGTTTTCTTTTTTTTTACTTACAGGCCATACATAGAGCTGGTTTTCGCTACTGTCGCCAAATCCTTCAGTCGTTTACGATCATCTGAGTCTTCGGTGGACGACGGAAATGTTTTTGTCATTTGTCGACAATTTCATTCGCGACGACCGATGGCATAGACTCACGCACAGACATTCGCGTACGACTGCGATATATAGCGAAAACGTTTCGACGCCAGCGATTTTTACGTAACTCTTCGTCCGTATGTTGCCTACTGATTTTCGGTCTGTGCGTATATTGTCCGGGTGGAGTTAAAAAATACTCGCGTTGACCGTTGAAATCGAGCGATGTATACCGGGCGTTGTGCTCGATTTGTACACCACGTCGACCCCAACATATATACGAGTATACAAATATGAATTATATTACGCCGCGCGACGGTTTTACGGTCCGTCTTATCGATACGTATAATAAAATATACTATCGTTATGCCGTACATAAAATCGCGACAACATCGAACGTGCGTTCTAATAAGCGTATGTGTAATGATAACGCGCGGTGAAATTGATAATATTACATTGATATTGTCCTCGAAAGTTCAATCGGTCAAATCGGAATAATAAATAGTCGAGTACCGTCGCGCTATCCGTTCGTCTGCGGCGACGGGCGCGCGCTATCATCATCGTGATGGATTCCGTATAAACTATTTCTGTGTCGAGATAACAACGCGCGGGTATAAAACACAAAAAAAAAAAACAACCGTTTTTTTTTTGATCGTACATGAAAATACATCGATACACGACGATCGTCGCGCGTATATACGGATGTTCGGGACGCGACGAACGCAGAGATTGTTTCCGCACACTGTTCCAATCGCGTTTTTCAATTATGCCTCGGCGTTTTGGTCTGATAATCGTCATGGTGTAAAAGTCACCTTTCCGCCGTCTGACGACCGCCGGCTGTCGTTTTACCGGATGATGAGCGTTTTCTACGAAAACAATTAAACGTTTGAAAACAAATTCAACGGGTTGCCCATACGCCCAGATACGGCTGTGGATTCGTCGTATATACCGTGTTTTAGCGTTCGATTTCTGACGCCGACGACAATATTATTCCAAAACGAAAAGCGAATAGTGTTTCCAATCGTACAGAACGAACGTACGAAACGAAGCGATACTATCGTCGTTGTCGCGACCGTGCTCGATATAGCGTTTGAGAAAAAGGGGGGAAAAGGATGGACGTGATTTATTCTGAAAAATATCTTCATCGTAGATAGTGCAAGAGCAAAACGTCTCGAAACGGCCGACGGGAATGTAGTTGTCGGATTTGCAAATTCGATTTTTTTTTTCTGTGTCTGTGTGTGTAAACCATTTACAGTCGTGATCAGTGAAACAATATTCGTGTACATCGCCTTATTAAGTCTTAATATTTTACATTAGTAAAAGTCAAAGGTTACATGCGCGATGCACTAACTAATAGTGAAATGCATAGTAGAACTGTGCTAAAACATGAACGTACTTAATTGTAGAGTTTAACTTGTAGTAGGCACATAATATGAATATACCGATGGTGGATTAGAAAGTGTAAAATTATCGACAAAAATCATCACGTTGAGATGCACATGTGCGTAGTTATTAAATAACGGATTGGAATTAATATTTTACTGTAATAATTTCGCTTGAATTGTGTTACCGTCATAAAATTATTTGAATGACATTAGTAATTCATAATTATTATTGGACGCCGATTGTGAAGGGGGAAATACTAGAACAGTTTAGAAATATCGATAATTTTTAGTTATAATACATACTAGATTTAAGGCTATATAATTAATGTTTTACGATGTTCACAGTAGCGATCAAATCAATAACAATAAAAAAAAAAAGAATAGTTTTATATCTTCGATTTCGGGAAAAAAATCATAAATAAAGTTCCGACATGTACACACCAATAGATATCGAATTATGACGAATACACAATCACTGTAATTGATATTATAATTTAAATAAACGAAAACATGATATTGTATTTTATGAGCCCGTCGTTTATTATAATATTATGCTGTTTAAACGAAAGAAATTAACACGATTAAAATTTCCGTACGGTAATTATTTTATTTCATTAGATTCGCAGTACGTACGTATACCCGTGCATTTAGTAACCGTTTAAAAAGTTCGTCCCTTTTCGTACCGCAACTTTCGAGTTAAGTATAAGTTAGATTAATTTACGAAACAAACTATACAATACGTATACTATATTGTACTCGTTTCGAAATTCTTAGGAAACCAAGCGACATAAATTGATATTATTTATTATTCTCGGTAGTCGTTTCAATATAACAAAGTCATTGGTTCTTATAAGTCAAACAAATAGCTAAAGATTCATAGGCAACGATTTTTACTGTCTCTCGAATAATGTCCGTAAAAATAACCATAAAACGTGAGGCCGTTTTAATGAGACCGCGAGTATTTAAGTTCGGAATAATTCACAATAGGATTTATAACAAAACAATAGAAACCCGAAATGATAATAAAGTCGCACGTCAAGATTCTATAAACGCGCGGTCAACGATTGCGAGGATAGCGTTTATCGATACTATTATTACACGACCGAACAAATATTATTACAATAAACTGTTGTATCCTTCGCCAGGCAAATTTTAATTCGTATCGAATTCGTTTCAAGAATGCATTTTAGTTTCTCGTCAAATATAATATTATGTAATAACAGCTGTTTACGGTTTCGTACGTAATATTGTCAAATGGAGCAAACCCGTTTTTGTCGATGGTAAAATAATTGCACGAAATCAACTTTACATATGGTTATATTATGTTAAAATATTCGATTTTTGCGATAATATGTAAACAGTTATGTTACGTATACCACAACACGTCGATTTCGGAATGATTTAGCCCGACGTCGCGCGTCGCCGCCGCCGCCGCTGATAAAGGGATCGTTTCGGGATGTCCGAAATGAAAAACGTACGTGTTCGCGGAACGGATGCGATTCCTCGTCTCCCCTAATATAATAATACATAACATGTACGAGAAAAAGAAACGGATTCACAGTCGACGCGACGACGCCGACCGCGAATAAAACGTGACACATCATCGTCGGGAGCAACCGTAATATAATTACATTTTCCACTATCGCGTCGCATATTATATATACAAATAATATATAAAATACAAACAACGTACATGTTATATATTAATCTATTATCGTAACAGCCGTTTTTAATGTCACGCACGTATCTCCGACGGGGTTTAGCTAATCGAGACGAGAAATTAACGCCTATACGCCGTACGCCGCCGCGTAGCCGTCCCATTCATTAGCGATTTTATTCAAATAACCCTTCTCCCGTGCGCATCCAAACTAAAATTATAAGTGTAACTGATTACCGCGGGATAGGTGAGAGGACATAATGATAATATGTATATATAAAATATATATGTATATTAGAAGGAAAAAAAAATGAGAACCAGCAGAAACAATGGCGGTTGGTTTTTTTTTGTTGTTTTTTTTTTTCATATTATACTTTTTATTCCCATGATCATGCAAATAGAACGACCCGACGAGGAGGACGTGGTCGCCCCTAAGGATCATTAATATAACGACTGCGGCGCGGTTTCTTTCGTCCTCGCACGTATGCGCACATTATGTCGTGCGTTATACTGCGCGCACATGTATTTTAACATTCGTTAACGTGCGCGTTCGCCGTCCCTGCGGTAATATGGCTCGAGGCGCGCGCGCGCGGTTACCGTCTCATCGGTCGTTCGACTACACAACCGTTTATGATAATATACGATATTATTGTTTGTGTTTCGTCGCGTCCGTCCGCGGGAAAAACCGCTTTGAGACCGTGAATAATATCGCATTATTATAGCAGTAAAATCGCGTGACGGGAGCGGAAAACGTTTCGAGGCGGTGACGATTTGCCATGACGAGCGAACGCGTGACGCGGCAGCGGTCCGAACGGCCAATGTATACTCGTCGTGGACGTTGTAGGGTAACGACGCGTGGGCTTCGATCGAAACAGTAAGCGGACGATAGTTTATGAATGCAGTTCCGAACGGAAAGAAGAAACTAAAAAATCGTGAAAATTAATGCTTTTAAAGAGGTTTTCGTGTAATATACGATTCGTTTGACAACCTATACCTTCGTAAAACGAGACGAAAGAAACCATTCGTCGATGACGTATTCTAATTTGTTTTTATTTTATACTGTTATTTAAAAAAATATCACCACACCATTTTGTGCTTCGAGCGTCTCAGACGATTACCACGTATTGTGTTGGCAGAGGCCAAATTTTAGAACAGAGGATTTTTATGAGATATAATCCAAGTCTTTTACGGAAACATTTGGCTTCATCGTTTATTGTTTTAAGTTGTGTATCCGTATGCAGAGTATAATTTGACACGTTGGCGTTGAAGCATTTATCAAACTGCCGAGGGCATGTGAAGTATATTGTTTTTCAAAAGGAATAAAATTATACGTTTCGTTTTATGCGCACGCATAACATTATACATCCCTGAGTATCAAAATATTGTTCAGTGTACCCGCAGTAACACGCACGACTACGTACGTGTTTGTCGTGTAATGTTTGAAAAAGGAAAAAACGTAATTGAAAATTTTAGGAAAATTTGATCAGAATTTGTCACGGAACGACAGAGATTCGTACACGGTAGTCGAGCGTGCGATTTTTTCGCGTCAAATACGCCATAATCACACGAGCGACGACGCGGTATCGAGTTAGTCCATATTGGTATTAATATTAGCCGAGCAATTTTATTCACGGCTATACATACGCGACTATTTTACGTCTAACCGTTTTCACACGAAAATCTCGTCGTCGCGTCTCGGTACCGATTTTTTTATTCCTCCTCCTTTTTTTTTTTTCTTTTTTTTTTTTTTCAAAACCTAAGCCATATAAAAACGCGCGAGTACAGCTGCATAGTCTAGCTGCATTTATTGTTTTCTATTTTATCACTCATATGAATAATGACGGAAGAAAAAGAAGCGCACGATATATTAAGACGTAATCGCGTTACGGCTCGGACCCATCTGAAAACTCACGGATGACGTGATCGTTTCAAACGACTACTCGGCACATCAACCCTTTGCATCGGCCCGTCGGCGGAGTCACGCTGCGCTCTTGTTACCGAGACCGAAAAAAGGCCCCGACCGACGGGAGAGATTATCGGTTTTGACGATTTCAGATACGCATTTCTCGACGGGACCGCGACGCAATAATAACGGCGCAATACGCGCCCATAATATAGCGGTACCATCGTAGTAATATATTGTCTCGTCTCGCGCGAGGAGTTCTCCGCGACGAGTGCGTTCACATTCCGGACGCCTCCTGTGCGTCGAGCCGGCGGCGGCGCGGCACGGCCGTATATTGTACGGTTCATATTCTACGGCGCGCGCAGGTAAATTAATCAAGAGGAATTAATTGATATTTCCCACACACAAAGGTTCAGGTGGTGTTCGTCGCCGTTGTCTTCGTGAACAAACGCGCGTATTATCACGATAAAATCCCGCGCCCTCTCGCCGTGCCCGTTGCATTTTACGTATTTATTTTTTTTTTCGTCCGTCAAAAACGTATTTGTTCCAGGTCTAGATTTTTTTTTTTCGTTTCGTTTTGTCGACGTTAAAAAAGCCATTCGGTTTACATAATATTATACACTCGTATTATAACGCCGCCGCCGCGCCGTGTTTGTTATTCAAGTTTTTTTTTTTTTTTTTTTTTTATTTGCCCCCCATTAATATAAATATTGATTTTGTTATTAATTTACTTTTTTTTCTTTTTTTTTCCGCTCCCGATCGCGCGCGTTATACGTATTATTATTATTATTATTATTAGGTACCCGTTTGGCGGGCGGACGGCTGCTGACCGAAAAAATATTTGAAAAAAATCATATACGCGCGCGCGCGCGGGTGTGTACCGATAAACACAAACTCCCACGGACGAGTCGGGGAGAAAAAAAAATCATCTCGTGTACATAATAATAATACGCAGTAGGACGTACGCGCATATGTATATATAATAATAATATACATTATTATATACATACCGTGTATGACCCAAATTATTCACGCACCTGGCTACCGGGCGGCGGCGACGACGACGACGACGACGACCGCGACCGCGGCCCCGAAACAACGGGTTCGGTACGCGGGAGACGCGCACACACTTGACTCCCACGTCCTGCGACGCGGCGGCCGGCCCTTTGGCCTAGTTTCCACGGAGGACCGATCAATGCGCCGCCGCGGGATAACGGGTTTACGGTCGACAAACGTCCTGTTTCACGGGATATGCGCGATGATCATCTCTCACCTGTACCGCGAGCTGTCTGTTCGGTAACGAGAACCATTGAACGGGGCCGCGTCACGCGTAGAGCCGATCGACGGTAGAACTTTGGTAACGAACGAGACGACGACAAAAAACACCGCGTCTGTGCATCTCGTCTGCAGCCGCGTGTGGACGGTTTTTATTTTTTTTTTACCCGACGATTTCCTTTCGAACGATCCCCCCGTTTGCCTTCATCGAGACCCGCGATGAATTGATTCCGGGCCGACCGAGAGATGTGCTGTGTATTATGAATCATAGTGTCGCGCACGAATCACGAAAATAATATGTTTTATTTTATTTCGGGCAGTGACAATTATTGATTTTTAACGTAGCACATTTCGTAGTCGGATATTCTAGAATATTGTACGCCGTGCGCGAGAATAGATCGCCTGCAGTACGTATACCGTTGCGCGGCAGCTATAAATTCAAGTTCGCAGTGTCGTGCAATGATGCGTTTTCGCATTCGGGTTTTGAATTAATACGAATGTAAACTATGACGATGACTGACTTTACGTTTAATATCTAAATCGAAAAAATTTAATCTTCCTCTCTATAGTCGTGATAGCGCGATGATTCAAATTACGACAACGTTTTCGGGTCGCTTGTCAACTAACCTCCCCGCGCGGCGTCTCCTGGGTAACGTTAATAGGCTAAAATCCAGTATCAACTGTAGACGAGCATGGAATCGACTCATACGTCACCCAGACGGGAACATCAGCCGATACATCTGGGGTATCATCGACTCATCAACACCGAATTGTACCGATTCGACGATTTTGAAAAACGATCGCGCTCACGAAAACGAATATTCACGCGTTACCGTCCTTCAATTAAAATATAAATATATATTCGACGCCGCAAACGTCGGCATTGCAACGAAATTTAATCGAGATATTCCGGACCCGGTGACTATTATAGATTGACAACAATCGCCGTCGGCAAATATTGTGATTCCGAAAGATTAACGTACGATTAATTTTGAACGTCTGAATATTTCGATTTACCGTCCGTACACATCGTGCGACGGCGTCGTCGGACTGATAATCGTCGTAGAATATAATATTATTTTCAGTCGATTCGACAAGGTCGATGCGAAGATTTTAACGACGACAATGTACGATATTTAAAACGCGCGAATTCGACGAGAACAATAATTATTATTACTGCGCAGGCGTATTGGAGGAAACACGAATATAGATTTTCGACCGACAATCCGCCGCATTGCTTTAAATACCTAACTGCATCAAGTTCGAGTTTGAAATTCGAGATTATACGTTTTAGTACCGCATAATTATAATAATAATTTATATTAACTGTGTCCGCCGACCGAATGGAATCTACTCGGTAGAAGAGAATAACTTTCAGGATGTTATTCCAAGAAGTTTCTACTCATACGTGGAAACGTATGAGCGCGCGAGTTCTGATATCATTGTAATATTATATCGCGGATTTATACAGTATTAGTTTATTTCCTTTTTTTTTTGTACGAAATTCGTCTCTGTTTAATAACGATGTTTCCTGAGATACGTGTAATGTAACATTAGTCGTCGTGTTTGAAACCGTCGTTTGAAATAATAAACGGCGACTTTCGCGATCGCGAAAAATGCGAACGCCCGAATACATCCGAGCAGAGAAATCTAGCGGAAAACGGAAAAAAAACATATACACACACACACACACACACACAATCGGACCTTTCCTATAGTGATCGGGACTCGTCGACGACGGCTTCAAAAGTCTTCGAATGCGGAATTCCGTATTTTTGGAAACGAGCTGCCGAATATAACGACGTGGCTGTCGCGGCGGCCGCGTCGCGCATTTTCCCATACGTGTCCTCAGGTTTTCTCAGTGTTTTCCCCGGCTCCGACAGTGGCGGTCTATTGCGGTCCACAGACAATGCATCGAAGCTGGTCTCGGTTGACTTGTTTGTCGGCTTCTTTTATTCTTTTTGTCCATCGATATATTATTTATATTCTATTAACATGGAAATCCTTGACGTCGGAATAGCTGCCGTCTCTCGTGTGATCCGTTTGGTTCCGGTCGTGGCGGAACACAATGGGGCCCCGCGAAGAGTGTGTCGTATGTGTATAAAAATTTTCGGCTTACTTTGTTCGCTTTTCGCCTTTTTCCTCTAGTATTTTATTTCACGCGCACGCGCACGGCCACCGGCTCGCACACACGTCATCTCGTTCTTTATTCCCTCTTCCTCGTCTTCTGCTGCTGCCTCTTCTTCTTCTTCTTCTTCTTCTTTTCGGCTTCGGTCGTCACTCACGATGTACCCGGTCAGTACAAGGAGACACGTACGAGTTACGCCGAAGAACGCGGCAACCCTAACAAACTTATTTTATCGCACGCACGCACGCACGCACGAAAACAAAATAACGTTCAGACCGTACGTTTATACGCCGTCTAGACGCGACCGTAGAAAATTATTTCCAAAACAGTTTTCGCCCCTAAAATATTTATGGTCGAAAATAGTTTTTTCCCCTATTTTAATAACGAAACAACAACGTGTAAATTACGCGATCAGCCGTTTGAGACTTTAAACGAACAGTATTTTTATATAATTATTATGGTTTTAACTATCACGAAACTTTTTCTCACGGCGGCGGTGCCGCGATGTTTTATACTTTTAAAAATAAATTATTTTTCGTTTCGGGATATTAAATTTAAAAAAAAAGTAATATATATATATATATTGTCATGTCTTTTTTTCATTTTTTTTTTTTCATACACATGCAGATTAACAGATTTTTTTCTCTTCCGAGCTTATTAAATATTGATAAAAGCTTAAAAGGAACTATGCATTTTTAAACCGAAAGGATTTTTTCAAGTAAAGAGAAATAATCAAATTTTTAACGCATTCGTAATTGAATATTCATACGCGTATACTACAGTCTGTTTTATTCGTATTTGGATTTCGAATTCAACCATTAACGTTAATGTAATAAAAACTATTCATATTTGTATTGTAACTCGATGGGAGAAAAAAAAACGCTATTAGGTATACACGTTCTGTAGCAGGATACAACTTTTATTGGTCTTTTAATAAAATTAAAATACGTAGTTATTAGAGCTTAAATTAGTGCCTTGAGTAATTATATTGTTATTACCTATGTAAATTAATTTGATTCCTTTTTTTTTCCAAGTTTCGTTCAACACATTATACCTTATTTAGTTCTTTACTCTAATAAAATCGTCGAGATAATTAATAGTGTAACAAAGGCATTAATTTTAATTTCCGGCCGATGTAAATCGTTTAATAATTTCGTAATTTATATTCTATAAAATAAACAAAGGTTAATAACTTGAATTTAATAGAATTTCTAATTTGTTTAACGTTTAATAACGATAGCTGTTCATAAAAATTTTTTAGAGTTTCGAATAAATTTTCGATTTCTGCAGGGACGTTTAAACTGAAAACATTAAACTCATTGCTTTACAAAACGATTTTATCACGAGTTAAAAACCAAAACACGTTATATAACTGTAATATCAAGGTAACGAATAATGAGTATAAAATGATTAGTTTTGAAATATGATCGAATCGATGTAAAGTCTGCTCTCTATGACCAAACACGTACGCGTCTTATTAATTAACTCGTTTAATCGATCCAGGCCGAGGCACTGTGACGTAATCGATATTTTTTATTTAAGCTTTTGATAATGCTAAAAACTCACAATAACACACGAATTACAACGAAAACATTCCAAACACCACTCGGCTCGGCGTTTGTAGCTATATTATAAATCAAACGCGAAACAATAAAAAGCACGAAAATACATCGACGGTAATTTGCGCCGCCAAACACGCGTTTCTCCGAATTCAAATTTTTTTTCTCTTTCCAATAGGACGCGCGATGAGTACATCGCAAACAGTACCGTCGAATCATATCGAATATTGAAATAAAAATGAGCATCAATGATAAAAAAAAAGCAAAAACAATAATATCGAATGTACCATAGTCCTCGCCGTTTTGGGGCTTACGCGATGTCTTTAATCGTATACGAGCAGCAAAAAAAACATCAATTAATCTATCTAGTCTCGAGCGTGTGCACAACGCTCGACGACGGCACGAGTACAATTAATTAATTACGACCGACCTCGATAAAACGCAGGCATATAATATACGCAGTTATAACGACTATTTCGATGTTTTTCCAATTCTCGTTGGGTGGTGCCCGCCGATCGCGCGCGACGACAGTTATATTACGTTATCGGCATTTAAATTCGCGTACGACATAATATGCATAAAAGAGAACGTCTCGCGATTTTCACACGGCCGCCGGCCGCCGCCGCCGATCGATCATCGCTCAGCGTTTCCAATCACGTACTATTTTTATTATTCCTTTTTTTTTTTTTTTTCTTTTCCTCCCGTCCTTTACTTACTGCAACGACGACGCGGAGGACGCCCTGCGGCGATTTCGTCGATTCTTTTTCAAAACGAAAAACTAAAACACAATAAATAAATATACATCCGCGCGGTATCTATAATACTATACCCTCTTCTACACGACCCATTAGCCGATCAAACGAAAACAACTCTCGTCTTTTTGCATACGATAAAAATGCACGCGCACACACGTACACACATAGGTACGCGGCGCGTATGTATATTATTATTATTATGTATATATTATATATATTATACACATCCGAGTAGACGCGCGGTAATATTGTCCGGGGACCCTTTTCTTTATTATTTTTATTCCTTCTTTCTTTTTTTCTTTTTTCGACAATGGAACTGTAAACAACGGCGGGTGCGCTCGGGCGCACGGCATGTACTACCTATGCGCGCGTATAATGATAATATACGCGTACGTACCTTCCTATATATAATATACACTCGGAGCACGACGACGTGCGATAAATTCCGACCGTGTGACAAAAAAAAAAAAACACGCGTACACACAGTGCCGCGGAGAACTTTGGGCTCGCGACGCGTCGGGTCCGTGTGCCGCGTTCGTTTTCGGAAGCGATACTTATATCATATACGCGTTTCCGCCAAGAGCATATTACGACTTTCCCATTTCCAAGACGATACGTACTGACCCCGAATCTCGTTTCCACAGCGATTAACACTAAAGACGAAATAAATTTATATATATTTTTTATTTCTTCGGTTTTAAGTCTTACGACTTTAGCGCGAACTTTTGTTTGTCCTATACAAATTTAAACTCGATTAATCGACTAAGAATCTTACCGACCCGTTTTTGTAATCAAGTTTACAAAACTGAACTTGAAATATTTAAAAATATATATATACGTATATAGTGCCTTCGATTATTATCTATTTATTGATGAGTAAAAATTAACGTAACTTGAAAAAAAATACTGATTAAACGAAATTATATTGTGTAATGTATTTTAAAAGATCATAATTATCAGTAAAAAACACTATATAAACTGAAATTCGTGTTGTTTTCAATTCGAATTATAACACTCGCCATGTGTCGTTACCTAACGGGAAACCATAATCGGTCAGTATCTAGTTTGGTCGAAACGGAAATCGGGAGGGAAAGTGAACCGTAAATTCTCGGTGGAAACGTGTTGCGGTCGTATTCGGATTATCGGCATTGTCGGTCCCTTCGGCCTATTCGCATTACCCTCGCGCGGGAGACTCGACGATTGCAGTTCGGTCGCGCACAGTCTCCCAAAAACGTTGCGCTTTTATTGTCAACCTATTTTTATTTACAAATATTATTTTACGTTTTATTCTTAAAAAACGTCGTTGGAAAAACGTTACGGCGTCCTACGATATTCGCGTTCAAGCGTAGCACGAGCGCCTCGAAATGATGTTTTGATTCATACGTGGACGTGTGCATAATGTGTGGGCGAGATGGATTTGTATGACTCGATTCTAGAGAAAAATATCACTAGAGCGCACACTTAGAGCGCCTATTGGTGAAAATAGCTTATCGACGTGATTATAATTACATTTTTAAAAACAAAACTATTTCGCAGACGTTTTTTTTTTCCGGCTATTATTCACAGATTTTTCTTAAACCGAATTGAAAAAATAAATAAATAAATAATGAAAAATCCTTCTACGTTGTAATTTATTAGCAAATTCGAATCGTATTTGAATATTTATGATCTTTCAAAGTACCTTGAAAAGAAAAAATCTTAAGAGTACATTTTTTTCTTACGTTTTACTGTATTTTATGTATTTCAATGTTAAGAGCAAGTCAGCACAACGTAACACTTGTTTGTACGTATATACGTATATAGAAATAAAAAAAGGCTTAGTAATAATAATACGGATAAAAAATTATGACTTTAAATTTTAATTGTGTTCTAATAAAAATCGATTTTATTGTTTATCAATAATGGTATTTTGTAATGATAATCGGGTCAAGTATGAATATACCTGAGTCTCGACTAGTTGGGCACGCAACGGAGGACATCAGACGATTGTTTCAAAACAATTTAACGACATTAAGATACGAATCTTAGAGTATACAAATTTTTTAGCTCATGAACATTATTTAACGTATCGACGACACTATCGGTAATTTTTTAATCTCGCGGCGGCGAATATCAAGTCATTCTGTAAATTTCTATTTAGTTTCAAACAACAATCGTGTACGTATTATTCGTGTGCCATATGATAATATACGTATGTGTGTAGAAAACCAAACGTTCGAGTAATGGACAATAAAAAAAAAAATTACGATTTATTATTTTTTTTTTTTTTTCGATCGAAAATCTTATTATACATTATAATATATTTATATATTATGATAACCGCGAATGGCTTTGATTAATTTATTATTAATATACGATAAAAGAATTTTAATTGACGTGATATAGTTTCCCGTTCTGAGCAGAGAGTTATCACATGTAGTGACATTTATTGAGCGTTTATGTACTCGATACTATTTCACGAAACTCCGCAGGGTTATTAAACCGATTTATAATATTTTACGTAGCACGATAATTATTTAAGCGATCCGATATAAGATATAATAAATTATTCTCGGTTTTGAGAAAAGTATATAAAACGTCTAATCTCCGATAGAGATTATTTGCCCGAGTGGACATCGCGCGCATAATGTTTTAACTATACGAATTTCAAACGAATTATTCAAAAATATATATTCGACAGATTGTCGCTCGGTTTTTGTCGTTTAATTAATACACGTGTGACGTCGTATTTTTCATTACTAATACTTTAACGTGTAAAACTAACGTGTTCGTATGAGAGTATGTATAATTTAAAATCATATACACGTGTATATTTCGAGTTTTATATCGTAGTAGTATTTTTTTATGTTTTTGTTTTTATATATACATAAGATTTGTTGCATTTTTAAATTGCGTGATAATTTTTTTAATATTAAAAATAACTAATACGTTTCGAACGTAACCATCGATTTACCTACATCATACCGACGTCATCGTCACTTTTAATTTTAAAATTATTCATGTACAACATTAGTCATATATTTTCCGAGAATCTTAAATATTAATGGATCATTTTGATCTCAAATTTCACAAAAATACCAATTTATATTTTATAGCTTCTTTTTTTTTTTTTTTTTGTTAGAAAGGAATAATAACTATTTAACAGTTCTAAGAAATTTCGGATTTACATTACAGAATGTTAGTTATTTTCACGTAATCGTTTATGCACAAACACAAAATCATATTATAGATATGAAAAGTGCAAGAATGAAATATTCATTACGTATAGTAATATATTAAATCTGATAACGAATATTTGAATGTATTATTACAATGGGTAAAAATACACACACGATTTGTATCAAAGCATTGGTTTCAAATACTCGTATATGTGACGTTTTTTATATGCATTTTTTTTTTTTTGACTATTGATTTAAGAGAGGAGCTCGACGTTTACAAATATAACTTAAACTAGCACACGACTATGACATAGAAAAATATGCGAAGAAAATTACAGAGAAAGAAAACAGTACTTTTGTTCACGGTACAATACAATCTAATATTTGAAAATATGCGTTGGATAGTTATTGAGTTTTTGTTTTTCTGAAATATATTATTTTTCGTGAAATAATAGTTTGTATTATTATGATTTCATCTCAATCGACAATGATTGTCACGAAACACTCCGCGATGTTTACCTCGTAACGAAAATTAAAAACGATCTAAGTTTTGTGGAACAAAAAAAAAAAAACAAAATCGAAATAATTTATTTAATAACCGTTTAGGAATCCAACGATTTATCTAAGCACGTCATTATTTCGTCAGTATATTTACTATTGTAATTTACGAATGGTTATGAATACGGTATATACGTATGTCTAACGCTTTTTTGCGATATACTGTGTAAAGAATCGGAAGGGTAGACGAGTTTGATACACCCGGTGAAAAAAAAAAAAGAAAAAGAAAAAAAGGAGGAACTCCGGCGAGGAATCGCGCACACTGTTAGGAAACTCGAGTTGTTAATTTTACATTGTTCTTGGTAGAAATAATGTATGCCCCGCGGGAAGGACTTCTGGCCATAGACGAATCCTTTCGGTCCCGCGTCCTCCCCCCCCGCTCCCCGTCTCCCCGTCACCCTACCGTCCCTCGTAGTGTATCTCGACTGACTAGAATCAAAAGAAATTAAATCATCTCGCCATTGTCATATAACCCGGAATTAATAATCCAGTCCGTTGTTTTCTTAAGCTATTTTTATGCAAAACGATCAGCCGCGCGCCACGCTCGTCTCTCCTGCCCCGCGATGGTTTAAACATACACATTGTGGGAACCCGGAATCTGTTTGACAATATTAATAGCACTCAATATTTACCATCAATATTTGCATGCCGAGTACAAGCCGCGGCTGGCACTCGAATAATGTATGCGGCGGGCATTGTATTTATACGAAATTTTTCGCACCCTGCGGTTATATTTTGATATTCTAATCAATCGATTAATAGACGCGCCGCGCCCGGAGGGTCGTCCGCCCCAGAAACCCCTTCGCTGCTCCGTGTTATTTTCTCTTGCTCTCTATTTATTTTATTGTCACCTAAACACCGCTAATGTGACGGATATCGATGACAACATTTGTCAAGACGAAACGAAAATACGCGGAGATCATAATTACGCGGCACGATTGAATTACAATAAAAATTAAATTAATAACGACGACAAAAAGAACCGCGGCGGTTCCCAGAAAAAACTCATTTCATTACCCGCACTGCCGGAAGGCGTTTCAAGTGTAAAACGACGTTTTCGAAACGTGAACAATTTACGGAGCAGTGTGATTAATTATTAATATTTAATTATTTTCACGACTTATAGAAAGGTCAATACTTTTTTTTACTTGCGCTTGGAAGTATATTTTAAAAACGAGTAATATATTATCGAATTTTCAAAAGTATAGCGATGGACCAATGACGATTAAAAGAACTTGGAAGTTTCGAAATCTAGGCGTAAAAATTCAAAAGTACACAGAATAATGACACTATAGTGATTCCAATAGACGCGCAAAATAATTTATTAATTAAAGATTTTGTTTTTAATTTAAAACAAACCGACGTTAGGCAACAATATATTTTATTATAATATTTAAGTCATAGAAATACGAAAACGAAACTAAAGAAACACGACGAAACCGCATAAAATATAATATTGTTTTACTATTATAATCTATATTATTACGCATGATATTCGTAAATCAAACATTCGTTTTAGATTTCGAGTAAAATAATATAAAGGAATACGTGATAAAACGATCCATTGCATCATTTCTAACCAAGAGTTTGCCATTCCTGCAATAATAAAGTGTTCAACGCGACGTTATCGTTATCGAAGCAACGACAATGGTAATATCTTTTTTTTTTTACGTATGGGTCCGATTTTTCCAAAATCTTATTTCACGCATCACGCTAGAGCGGAGAGAACGTGTTGATTTTATTTTATTTTTTTCTGACCCACCCCAACGCACAACATCCCTATCAAAACTCTGCTACCACACGCGCGCGCGACGCAACAACGCGCTGTTCTACAATCGAGAGCACGTTTTTTTTTTTTTCGATGGAAAAAATGTCGCAGATGTTAAACGAATTTTTTTCGCTTTAAGGTTTATATGTTGTTGTTTTTTTTCTTTTTTCTCGTCCGTTCATTTGTTGTTGGCGCGTATCTATAAAAAGCATACCGCCGTGCTGGCAGACCAAATAAAGAGACCCTTTTCAAACCCGACTGAAATATCGCGACGACACAGTTCGTGTCTGTTCGTCGACAAGTTCGCAGCGGGCGCGGCGACTCCGGAAACACGGATCGAGTAAAAAAACGTTGGCCTCCGGAAAAGGGATCGCGCGCATGTACCTACTACCGGGAGCGGATCGTATTTTTGTTCCTTTCAGTTTTGGCAGTGCGCATATTATTGTTTCTTTGGGTCAAAAATCGCGTATCGGAAACCATAAACCACTCTGCAGGACGGCGTTTAACGAGGTAATACACGTTATACATGTTATATATATATATACGTATTATGTTATATTGGGGTGGTCTTTTGGGTCACGCGTTGGAAGAAAAGAGAGGCGAACTGAGAGTTGAAAAAAAAAAAAAAATCGCCTCCGTAATCATGTTGTAAACGCCGTCGTCACGGGGTGTGCCTACTGGAGACCTGCGTATGAAAATATTTATATACTCTATACGCGCGTACATCGATATATTGGCCTACAAATTGATCGAGGGTCCGCGCCGTACAATGGGTTCATTCATGATTTCGATTAAATAACGCTCAATGGGCTCGCGGTTAGTGCGAATTGAATAACATAAAATATATGAACGAGAAAAAGAAAAAAAAGAACACTTATACAAATCGTACCACGACTACCGAAACGCGAAATTATTGACTCGTAGTAAGCGTGTGAGGTCTTCTTCTTCTTCGGTAGTAGTTTAAAATGTTTGAAAAAAATAAATAACACTCGTACATAATACAAACGGTGCGCGATCGCTTAGAGAGGAAACGCGTTCAATAGTATCATTTTATAACTGTACGGCAGACTCATTCGATTTGATTTATCGTGTGTTTCTTTTTTCGTGTTTTAAATGGGAAATTATTTGCGTTTTTAGAAAAAAAATTCGAACTTACTTTCGGTGCGCGCATGCGTAATACAAATTTTTTTAAACGGCAACGCTATTCGGGTCGATCAATTTCTTGATTTTTTTTAAGTAATTTTGTCCGATAAATTATGACCTTAAACCTAAAATCGACCGAGTTAGATTTATTTCGAAATCAAAGAAAAAAATTGCTTATAAAAATATCAATAATGTTCGTTAGTTGTTCAAAAAAAAAAAATCCAGTCACGTGCAAATAAAGTAAAATATTCGAAAAAATAACCTAATTCAAAATTTAATGAGTTTGCTAACAGTTATAAACATGTAACTCTGTCTATGATGGTATAACATTTTTTTTTCAAATTTTAAATAGTTGTAGATCGGACAGCAGTTTTAATACATTTATCGCTATAATTATTTATGAGTCAAAATGACTTGAAAAAAAAGGCTCGTCCGAATAAAGAGATAAAAATAATTGTCATCATTAAAAAAGATTACAAGTTGTGTTGTTTTTTTTATTCTAAAAGTGTGTTTGATTTTGTCATGTCAGTTAAATAAAAGACTGCGGAATCCAAATCGAATCAAGCCTGATCAGTGATCGTATAGTTTTTGAGTATTTCCACCTTACGTAATCGCACTGTTTTTAACGACGTATAAATTAGGGAATAAAAATTGTAGATTTCAAAAAATGGTTGAGCGCGTTTACCGCTTTTTTTGTAGTTCGGTGTTAAATCATGTGAAAAGGTTCGACGGATTTCAGTCGTTTGGAAAATGTACGGAACAACGAATTAAAAAAAATAAATAAATAAACGCAAACCATAAAAGTATTATCCGATAAAAATATCAAACAAATGACGAAAAGTTTTAGAAATCCATAACGGTTGAAAAACTGCTCGTCAAGTGAAACGAGTAAAAGAAACACTCGACAACGATCGACGCAAAATTAGGAATCGACAGAAAATATTGATTATGACTGTTTTTTATTTTTCCCTCGCTTTGTAATTCTTCGTTAAATCGAGGAATTCGTAACGTAGGTACACAACTACTATTATACTATAATAGTTATATTCGGACGTGTGCGGTTTGCCAAAAGGACAGTGCAAATAGTAAATACACGCCGCACGTTAAAATCGCTGACCGAAGATCAGGCCGGAATGGGAAAATAAGATCAGATTACAAAACACTCGAGTTCGCCGGCACGACGACGACGACGACGACGTTATTCGAAGAGGCCGATTGAATTCTGCCGAGTGGCCGGGAATTGCTTTTTTTTCGTGTCGCGCCAAGTTGACGGTTTTCTACAGAAAACCGCATAATTTACCAATTATGTATTCCGGGAACTTTCTTTCGTAAAGAGCAGAAACACAAACGGAACTCGACGATTAAAAACAAACAAAAAAACCGAAAAAAACCATACCTATGCACGGCGTATACTATTATGTATAATATTATATACGTCGTTTATCTACGCGTTGACATTTAAACGAATATTCGACAAAATTTTAAAACCAATAAGCCGTGTATGAGAACACGTCTATTCGTTCAAGAACGGGAAACCGGTTCGAGCCAGTTCGATCGGTTTCACTATATAGTGTCCGCGCGAGTGTCCGACTACAGGTATTATTAATTACGTCGGACGCGACGACCGAAAACGGAATTAATCACCGAGAGACGTTCGGTTCCGCGTGCGTGTAGGTAGTTATAGTATAACGTTCGTTTCAAAACGCACAAGTTCGGCTGTTCAAAGTCGCGGTGCTGACGGTATATATTATAGTGTAATATATTATAATATGCGCGCGATGACGGGGTCGAAATATAATAATAATGAAATCGGTTACGTCTGTCTAACGGTCTCGGTCGTGGTTTTTTTTGTCGGACGAAAAAAAAAACAAAACCGGCGCAAAAAAACCCAGTGGAAAAAACGCTCCGGAACGTACGCGTCGTCGGATTCGTCCTAAGACAAAAAAAAAAAAAAAAACCGAATGAATAATAATAAAATAAAAACGTGTTGTGTAATACCCATCCCCCGGCAGAAGGGTCTATACGGCGAGGTAGGAAGAAAAAAAAAAATAAATAATGAAAAAAAGAGCCGCGCGGCCGCCGCGCCGCCGCGTGTACAAATAATAGAAAGAGTAAAGACAAAAAAAAAAAAAATACTCCCATGGTCCATGACCATTAGTAAAAAAAACATACACACGCGCAAAGGCATCCTTTTGTTTAGGCGCCGAATATATTAATTTGCATAGTTAACCCTCTCGAGTCGCGCGGTGTTCCCACATCGCCCGGCACTTGTGTGCTGTGCGCGCGACATTTGCATAAGCCTCCGGGCGCCGCCGGGGCCGCGGGGCCAACCGGTTGCGCGATTGTTTTTTTTTTTTTTTTTTTTACGCACATTATTCAAATGCCCGGCGTGTATTATGTTTTTTTTTATTCTTTTTTTTTTTTTTTTTATCCCGCACCCGGTGTACCTACGCGCATAATGGCCGTACGTGACTACTCTACTACGCGCGCGACGACGACGGTTGCGCGTACCTAATAACGCTGTAGTACGAGTGGACCGGAAAAAAATCCCATTTTTTACGACCGCGCTATCTGAAAATGTTAAAAAATCCGGATACGGGGGGGGGGAAGGGGGAGGGTCGGTGCGCGTCATGATTATTGTTCTACGCACGACGTGCGGGGAAAAAAAAAAAAAAAGGCCCGCGCGGATAAGACGGAAAAAAAAAGCAGCCACCTTACCCCTATACGCGCGTATCTACATACCGTCACATCTCTTGCATATTAAATACGGCGGCGGCGGCGGCGTCTCTCCACGGGGGTTTGTAATTACGTGCCGTGTGGGGATGAGCCGGATGATTTTTTTTTTTTTTACTTTGTTTTTTATTTCCATACGCGTATTCATCGCCGCCAGAGTCCGTTATAGTAAAAATCTCACGGATTCGAATTAAGACGCGGCGGCGATGTGCTCCGCGCGCGCGCGCGCGCACCAATGCCCGGGGCTCGTTGTTGTTGTTTTTTTTTTTTTTTTGTCTTAACGGCTTCTACTACCGCCGCTGCAATTTACCATAATATTATATACGACGTGCCGCGCACTGTTTTTTTTTTCCTTTCTCCCGCGAATAACGATTACATTTTTTTTCAGACTTTTTTTCTTCTTCTCATCCGGAACAGTCGGTTAAACGCGAACGGCTATGGGGGATGGAGAATTTTTTCTCGTATTATTATCATTACTGTTTTTTTTTTTTTGTTCGCCTAATGAGTAACGGCGGTTTTTAAGAGAGATGCTCTCGTAAAAAAAAAAACAAAACAAAAAACAGCAACGGATTGTCTGCACTGTTTACGAGATACTTACTGGACATTTCGTTAAATCGTATTTATTCAGTACCTATACGGTCATTGATACGCTTTTTCCCGAATAACTTTTAAAGAGACCCGGAACAAGCCGTTTTATAAATGTGCGATTCGCGCGAGTTATTTTTTGAAAATAAATAAACGTCCGTAAGTATTGAAAAATACAAAATTATTGGCCTTCGAAAATATAATCGCTTGGAAAAAAATTAAGAATATTATTTGGAAAAAGTTGTAGGCGGGGAACAAACACTTGACGAAGGAAATATTCTATAGCATACACCTACCAAATAATACGACTTTTATTAGAGACGATGACGTGCCTATTGAACCATTTTATAGACAGATCGATTGAACAGACATGACTTAAGTCTTTCAGATCAATATTATATTTTTACGTAAATATAATCAAAATTGATCATGACAAAGGCTAGAGAATCTAAAAGAAAACTTTTAATAAATGCAATAAAATGTTCAATGTAGAGAAATAAAATGAACACCATAAATCCCACGTCGAATAGAAATAAATCGTCTGGGTAAGATAAGGCGCATAATATGTTTATGAATATTTCGATAAAGAATATAATATGTACGTATATTATGCAAATCAATTTAAAGCTAGTATAAACTTTTGTTCAATGTTTAGTTAGAATTATATTTTAATAGATTTTTAACATGTTTTTGGTATAATGTATATAGCTGTATTTGAATGAAATAAAAAATATTCGAATAATTTATCTTAATTGTTATTTTATTGATAATAATAATATAATTAATGATCGAATTTATTTTACAAAAACAATTATCAGTCGAACAACAGGTCGTAAAATACTATTTCAATCAAATAATTGATTAAACCCGATATAATTATTTTATACCTATGTTTTTTTTTATTTCGACACATTTTGCTTATAAAATAGATAAATTAACACAACTTTTGAGTTGGTATTTAGAAAATAATTGAAACATCAATGTTTAGTAAACTTTTTTAAATTGTCCACGAAGATTTTTACGAATAGAAATGATTGCGTTTGTTCAGATTTTTCGGATAATTTTATAATGAAATAGTCGATTTGATAAAAAAAAAATTATGTACTATAATCAGACACCGTTATATTTTCTAGTGATCGAATCCAAGATCGAGTAAAACCAAATCCTAAAATAACGGACGGGAGTTGAAAAATTCAAAATTCTCGGCGCATAAAGCTCGCAATACGTTGAGTATAAAATATAAATGTACGAGTACGGTAATAATTTCAAATTTTCACTGTTATCGTTTTCTAAAACAAAATAGCCAGTCGGTTTGATAAGCGCACGGCGATTTCGTCTGTTTTTGAAAGTCATACAATATATAAAAACTGTACATTTAAAAAATTATCTCCCATAAAGTCCGGCAGTCTACGCTCGGTTTTCAATTTATCCTGCAGTCGGGCTAAGTAGGTTAATTCTCTCAACAGTACGATTTTATAGAATTCCAGACAACGTATTTAATCAATCAGTGAGGTCGCGCGTTTAGACATTGGATTTTATCCGTTTCAATAAAAAAATATTAGTTCCATTCGATTATATTATGTTCCGTTTGCGGATCATTACACAATTCAAAACAACGATACCAATAGTATAAATAATATAATTTTACCGACTCACCATTTTTTTTTTTTTTTTTTGTTCAACACAATGAGTCGTTATTATTATGACCACGTGTGTTCATTATATTATTTCGATTTATGTTATCATGCTATAGCGTCAGTTATTTTATTTTTAAAAAGATAATCGCGGTGCGGTTCTCACGGCTTTCGATCGTACCGACGAGAAGCATAAACAAATCGTATACCCATAAACGAAAATCAGAGGAACGGGGGGGGGGGAAGGAGCTTACTCTTTCGAACGCCCTTCAAACTACCGAATAATTTTAGATTTCCACGTTAAGATAATTAGTTTAATTACTTAACACTTTTACAACCTAATATGTTTTGATATAATAAATCGAAAATAATATAATATCTATATACGTATAAGGACTTTGACGTTTGAAAACAGTTTTTTTTTATTTTTAATAAATGATTGAAAACAAAAAGCGTCGATCGAGAATATTATATAATTTTTAAACGCTTTTTAAATCGTAACCGTCGCATATGGCATTAGAATCGCAGTTATCGAGTTGCTGACGACCGTCATGATTTACTGTTTTACATCAGGTGATGAACGGCACAACAGAATTAAATACATCGATCGGCGACTATGACCGTGCGAATTCGCGTCTACTCTCGAACGTTTGACTAAATTACTACCGACACGTGTTTTTACGATAGTTTTGTCTTTCTCGATTCCGCGTTTTATCCCCTACTTGTTTCTAAAGAAGACACTGATGCCGCCCGCGGCAGGCGGCGAACCCGAGCGGTAAATTTTTCGACATTTCCTACGAGTACGCCCGTGACGGTCGCCTCAACAATGAAAAAAAACACGCCGAAAAGCTTAATAATATTTATAATAATATCGATAAGGTTGACTCACCACGTCGACGGCCGGCGCGTTCCACATGTAGTGCATGGCGTTGGCCGGATCGGCCGGGTGATGATGGTGGTGCGGATGATGGTGATGGTGGTGCGTGGCCGCGGCGTTGTTCATGTGCTCGGCCATCATGGACATCCAGTGCACCAGACCGGTGCCGCCGGCTCCGGTGCCCGCGCCACCTTGCTGCTGTAGGTGGTGCGGGTGGACGGCCGACCCGGCACCGCCTCCGCCGCCGCCGCACTTGTTGCCGTTCAGGTGGCTGCTGTTGTTGTTGTTGTTGTTGTTGTTGTTGTTCAGGCCGCCGGCACCAGGACCCAGAGCCTGGCCGCCGGCCACGGCCAGGTTATTTTGCTGCTGCTGCTGTTGCTGTTGCTGCTGCTGTTGCTGCTGCTGCTGCTGTTGTTGCGCCTGTTGTTCCGGCGACGGCCACAGAAAAGCCGCCTTCTGTCAGAAACGAAAAACAAATTTTAAATAAAAAATAAAAAACCAATCGACGGACAATGACTGTGTTGATCGTGTACTATGGCTAAGGACGACCCCAAAAAAAAAAAAAAAACGAGTACGAAAACACACCCTTGAAAAAATATAATTCATCCGCGAAAAACTTGAAAAAAATACTATTGAATTTGTTGAAATCATTGTTATTATTATTATTGTTTTCGATTGATAATATTATTATACCACATTATATTAATATTGTAAAAAGTTTTTAAAAATACCCTAAAAGAGCTGTGAAACGCTGACATTATCTAGAGAGAAAATAAACGAGTCAAAAAGAGTCTAAAAACGGAACCGAAAACGAAACAAAACCGATTTAATAAATCGCGCGAAAGCTGAAAACGTCGAACAATGTTTTATTCATTTTTAGAACTCTGATTTTATTTCCATGACGAATTTTCTGAAGAATATGGAAAATAATACAAAAATACAATACCTAATGATAATATGAGACGAGCTATTTTTACTTCGACGCTCGTGCGATTTCCATTTTTTTATTTATCTAGATCGTATAAAAACGTCCACTCGTATTATAATGTAATGTATTAACATATCACGTATCAATGTTATGTATTAATTGGACAGTTGCAATCGAACGGGAACGTGAATTCACGTGCTCGTTTGATTCATGACAGTAAAATATCTCGTCTGTCTGAGCTTTTAGTCAACTGCAGTTGAAGAAAACCAACGACAAAGAAATATAATAATAATAATATCGCATCATTCGCATCGATCCATGAACATCGTACATTTGTACGAGAAATTTGTTTTTCGTTGGTGGTTCTCTTCAACGTTAGTCGCAGAACAACTTAGGTAACTATATATTTTTATCATAATTATTCATCGCTGTAAACGAAATATGGAAATTTATTAAGTAAACAAAATCAAATGTATAAGTGCAAAACAAACTGTTACAATTTATATTATTGTTGTTTAGTTAATATACAGAATACATATAGTCATTTTTACAAAACCTAAACAAATATTTGTATGAATCTTAATTGTTTATTCTTTTTAAAAATAACATTTTTAGGTACTAGAGTTGAAATAACAAAATGTAGGCTACGAAAAGAATATCGTTCGCTTATATACGAAACGATACGATAGTGTACTATTTTAATTTAAATAAACAGTATAAATAAATAAACACTATATTATTTAAAACAAATTGATCAGACGTACGTTTTTTTTTTTTTTTTTTAAATTTATCAATAATTGAAAACCGATTTATTTGATAGTCGGAAAGGCCAGAAAAAAATAAAAGTAAAAATATATTATTTAAAACGAATTGATCAAACGAATGTTTCAGATTTGTCAATTAACAACCGATTTAATTGAGAATCGGAAAATCAGAAAAAACAAACTAAATAAAATCGCCCACATCCTTTTGAGGCTTACACTTGTGTCTGAGTGACTCCGGCCGATTACGATACGCCATTGGCCCGAACCTAACGGAAAGGCGAAATCCCGAGTATGTCCTGTCGACTATTTAATTATACTGCAGAGATCAATAATCGTATTCGAAATAAATATCATTGAAATAAAATATAGAAACGGTTTCTACAAAAATGAAGTGAATAAATCGATCGAATCGATCGGATCTATTCGAGTTTGGCCGATTATAAAACTTTTTCCCGGGATTACGTTTATTTGTTAACAGACCGTGCGAGATTCGTGTGCACCGCCGACACGACGCATTTTCGATTTAATCTATTTATTTATCGACTGATCTCTTAACGACGCCCGACGAGAATTCAAAAAAACAAAAGATTGATCACCAGACACACGAAATCCTACTCTCACGGAGATAATATAAACATTATTTTCACTCTGTACGTTTTTTTTATTTTGTTTTTTTTTGTTGTTTATTTTTTGGAGAGGAACAATCAGACTCTTATGTTCTTAATATCGTTTACAATAAAATTGTTTAAGGAATTCGCCGATTAGTCGACACCACAATGTCGGTATTGAATAATTTCCTGATGTGTCAAATCGCCACGCGCTGGTGTTTTGAGAAAATATATCTCGCGTGGTCCACGCGCGTAGATTCCAAAACGATGAGTTAGCAAAATCGTTTAATAAAACCATTTCCCTGCCTGGACCCTAGTGGACGCGTCACATTCGTATAAATATACGGCCGAGCATTATATTATCGCTCGGCTAGGTTTTAAATATTGAAACGCTAAATACGTAATTCGGTAACGTTGCGGTTACAAACAAATATAATACTCGTTTATAGATAAGAAAAAGAAAAAAAAAACCGCGTGGTCTTTAATAATCACACCGCGCTCGTAATTGTACGTCAAATAAAAAAAAAGGAAAAATAGTTAAAAACGGTGGTTTAATGTTCATAAATCATTTAGAATTATAATTGCAAAACCAACGATTTGTATTGGGTATAACGACAGCGAAAATCGGTTACGCATATGGTATAGTCAATTAGTATTTATAATAATTAGAATACCGAACAATCGTATTTAATAACGATAATAAGATGAATCGATTCGTTACAAAGTTTACGTGCTCGGGGGATAGCAACGTTTCGCGATATTTTATAAACATTATATCCAATGTTTGTTTTGAGAGTAAAAATATATATTCACTATTAAGTATACGTCGTCGGTTTCAAAACCGAATCCGAATACTACACTCGAAAATTATTTTTTTGTTCACCAGAAAGTTTAAAATGAAATTAAGTACTTTGGAAATTGAACGATTCTTTTCATTGTTAGCGGACATACGTATCAAAACTGATTTTAAGTTAACGTTTTTCGGAACATTGAAACGTTAACGGTATGATACCTCTAAATAATGTCATAATCGAGTTTAGAGAAAAAAAAATCACTCCCATCGATTTAAATTGAAAATGTATTATTAAGGGAAGATAAAAATAATCTCTCGAAACATTGAAAACCTTCGACCATTGTTTTTCTAAATAAGAAGCGACACATGGTCATTTCCGACAAAAGTTTCAGATGAAAAGGATTTCGCGTTAAGGACTTTGACCCAGTTTTTAAGTTACGACTTTTGGTTATTTCTATATAATCAGTCGACGTTAAAATCTAACTCTCAGCGGGTCATACGAACGTTTCTATTTTATCATATAATAATGGCTATGATACGTTGGGCTATACGTTTAAACTCGGTAGAAACTGACGTGGGCTGTGATTTAAGGAATCGTGTTTTTAATCTCTACAATTGTATAAGCGCATAAATATGTACGAGTGAATTATGAGAATACGACGCATAGGTGCCGACGATTCGAGTTGACCTAAAAACGTTATCTCAGTCCGCGGGAGTAATTATTAATATTCAAAACGGAAGGAAACGTGTCGTCGTTTGAAATCAAAAAAGATTTGATTTGAGAACCGATATTGTTTTACGACGAAACGTTGGACAAAAAAAAACGAATCCGATTTTTAAACCGAAATGTTTTCGAGAAATATATTATAATACATCGAGCGTCAAAAGTTTAAAAACGATAAATCGTCGTCGACAATAATTATTGTTCGCAATCGGTACGCCAGATCCCGGGTGCGTTTGATTCGATTTTACGATGCGTCGCGTCGTGCACGCGCTAAACACTCGTTTCGTATTAAATTAGAACTCGGCGGTAGAAGGATCGCGTTTTTTTTTTTTCGAACCGTTTTACACGGCGTATTCGATGACAATTCAACGGCCCTATTGTCTGGGACGATAACCATTGTAATGGATATTTCGCGTTTTGTTTACAAAACACCTAAAAAACAATTGAAAATTCGAGCCGTCGCAGAATTATTACCTTCTCATAAAGCAAACTACATAATGTTATTGTTTTGTAAACAACCCGCGATTGTTTATAGAAATCGATTATTGTTATTAGTTATGTAACGGCAAACCGATATTAGCACAATATACCTATGGAATACGACGAGAAGTGACATTTGTCGGGACGCCGGCGGCGATTCAAATTTTTCAACGTCAACGATTTACTCGAATCGAAAATCACGAACGACGTGTCGGTCGAAATGTACAATCTAACGAACGGTCGAATCAAATTCGTTCGCGAACGACCAATACCCAAACACTCTGCTCGACGAGTTTGAATTCGATTACTATATCATACGGCGACGGTCGATGGCTTTCGAGAAATTAATAAGCACGCGGGCCACGCGAGTCGGTGGTAGAAAAGTTCGTTGTTCTTAGCTCGTTGCTGTAAATACGCCGCGGTTAGGTTCTCAGCACACAGTCTGGATTACCGACGAATTCGATGACACGAGACTTTGTATTTATCGAAATTATTATTTTCTATAATATACGTTTCGTAACTTTTTTTTTTTTTTTTATCGCTATCGGCTTGTTTTTTTTTCTTTCAATGGTATTTGTTGTTTTAAAATTTAAATTGACCGATGCGTTCTTTGAATTTTTAAGGTTTTTTTAGAACGTTAAATCCACACGAGTAAAAAACTAAAGAGCTGATTTTGTTTTGACGAATAAATTTAATCCCGTCGAAACTGTGCTATACAGTATACACGTGCGACTGCGCGAACCAAAGACGAACCGACACTCGTGTGCCCTCTTCTTATCATTTAGTTATGATAAAAAAAAAAAAACAATTACAGTCGACCTCGCAAATAACGAAAACTGCATACGCTCGCACACACATACACACACAACACGTGGCTCATAAATCGACCGGTTTCGCGGCCAATTTGTATTTATAACGAATTTTTTTTTTTCTTTTTACGAACTCTATAGACATCAATAAACGACATTGTACTAGAATTGCATTGTATACTGTCGTCGTCGGGGCGTTATGTTCAACCTTAGTACTAGCGTAATTATTATTGTTATAACGAATAAACAGAACGCTAATTATTTATTATTGGCCGAACGCGAACACAATATAACTAATAGTCGACGAAAGAGAAATGAGGCCAAACGTAACGTGTCGTTGTCCAATAAAATTACGGGGAAAAGTGGCCGGAAAAAAATTGTCTCGCACTGAAATTCCCACGCGCAGTTTAATAGACGTACGTACCTATACGGATACAAGTATATAGGTGTCGTAGAGACGCTGGAGTATCGATTTTCACGCGAATTTGAATGATATAATACGACTTAAAAAATATACGTCATGTAATAGTAAACGAAAAAGACAATTACGTGTAAAATAAAATATTGAAACATGATTGTACCGATTATTTTATGTAGTTGATGTTATTTGTTTATACTTTGATTTTTTTTATTTTATCGATGTAATAGTTTTAAAGCTTTACTCGCCAATTTTTCGAATACGTGATATCACCCGGTGATGGTAACAGAAATGTGATTTTTTGAAGGGGGGAGGGGCGTTCACTGCCTTTGCAAAATATTTTTGAAAAAATTAAGTATTTTTTTGACTATTTCAAATGAATGAGTATTGTTTAACATAATAGTCAGTTATAATATATTGACGCGCTTACTAGTTTCATTAATTTTAATATTTTATTATAAAATCGATTTTTTTTTTCTTTCGCTCTGCACTTGTATCTAGACTCCCGTGGTAAATAGTTAATTGTATTCGTCATCTACAATTATAAACTTCGAACAACTGATATAATATTCGACTTTAGTACGCGAGTGTATACGATAACGGGCTTATTGTTGGCATGCAATAGGTAGGTCGACAATGAAAACTCGATAAGATATTTTAAACAATTAACTACTGTGGTTTCGCGTTTCTCGCGGGTCCCGCTTTATCGCAGTATCTTATCACTGTGTTTTCTAACAGAGTTTTTTATCGGACTAATTATGATGGCAGTCGCGTACGTTCTAAGCTTATAACAGTTAAGACGAATAGAAAATTTCTCTCGACGAATGCAATTTTCTCAAATACGTATCGAGGGAGGCGTCCGAACGCGCCTAACCCCCCCCCCCCCTTGTATATTTTTAATTTTCGACAATTATAAACGTGAAAAAACGGAACTTTTTTTAAAACAACGTGCATCAGTTTCTTATTTATAAATTGTTGTACTACTGCGATTACTGTACCTGATCGATAAAGACTCAAAAAAAACTATAACTGAATAATCTAACAACGATAATAATAATTCGACAGATAAAAAGGTTAAATACTCACATGGTATTAAATAAATGTCATCGTTTTTCACGGATCAGAATGGACAGCCTTACTAGAGCTTTTTAAAAATAACTCGATGTACCTCTATTGTTTTTCATAAATAGTGACGTTTACTGTAAAATATTTGAAAAAATACAATATTTTATAGCATAAGGCTGAAAACGAGACGCGAGCAATGATGACGACGCATTCGATTAAAACGATAAAAGCTCATTTAAAGCGAACCTAAACTATGGGCTTTATACTCTCGTCGTTTGGAAACGAAACGTTTGATCTGATGTATTCTTTTTTTTTCTTTTTTTTTTAATCGATAACAAGATTAGCTGACGGTTACGTTTAGAACGATAAAAAAATGTATTTTTACGTATGATAATAATAACAATGCGTACTGTACAATATAGTATTAATTGTAAACTTTTATAATTATTGGGCTGGGATTTCAATACGTTATGCAGTTTTTTTAAAGCTTATATTTATGTGACGCTCGTTTTGTTACAAAGCTGTTTGTTCATCGAGTTTCTTTTATTGATTTTTGATAAAATACCAAATTTAAAGACGTTTATTAATTTTTCAGGGCATTTAAAATGTTTCGGCGCATTATCGATGAATAATTATTAAAATTCGTTTTATTTTTACACTTCGAGATTTTCACATTTATCTATAAGACATTTAGCTAAAATAACGACACGAATTTCGCATATTTTATTATTCAATATCGGCAAGTCTCGAGTAAATACGTACTTTATGGAAAACAGCAAAGTATACGGTGTGCAGCTTTTCAAAGTAAATAAAATTCGACTACGAGAAACAGAGATCTGCAATATTCTAAATTCAATAGTACCAAAATGCTTCAAATTTAACATAAACGACTTTAATATTACGATATTATATCTTTTGTATATAATAACACCTGTGTACCGAACACATTATTTCAAGAGCATATTGTTATTAAGGGTGGGCGTTTACAGATTTTTCGATTCATATAAGTAAGTACGCGTCCGAGGAATCGCGTCGGTGCCATAAAATCCGTGTCTCGTTAACGATAATATTTTCCTCCGCCGGAAAGACTAATAAGAAAACTGCGATATTTAAAATTCGATAGGTAATAATTTTTAAATTCACCAAAAACATGCATAATAATGTATGTATATCTTTTTCAACGATAGAAAAACCTGTACCTATGATTTCGAGAACGTATATTACTGTATAATCGTCATCGCCTATACGTGGATTTAAGATTTTCGAGCGGTATTTTCGCGACTACAGGCGTCTGAGGAATCGCGTCGTCGGCGCTAATAAAATCCGAGCCCCGTTAACGACGACGGATGATGACGATAATAATAACAACACGATAACAGCGTAAACCGCGACGATAACGTTTACCACGCGGCGGGAGCGCGCGACGAGAGCCGGGCGCGATGATTACGACGCTCGGGAGGGAGGTGTGTTCTACCCCGACGGCGGCCGGCGGTAATGAAAAGCCATATTATATGACAGCACGTGCTCGCGGCGGCGGCGGCGTAGGCGGAGGGGAGCGGTTAAAAATCGCGCCAAAACGCCGCCGCCGCCGTCTCGCGTAATTACGGCGGTTAGGGTAGATAGGGTAAGGGGGGGGGGGGGGAATAAAGGAAGCGCTCGCGCGACCGTCACCTCCTCGCCACGGACGACCGTTTTGTGATGTTGGACGCCGCCGCCGTCCGTCTGTTCGTCGTCTTCGTCGTCCTCGTCGTCGTCGTCGTCCGCCTCGTCCTCGTCCTCGTCGTCGTCGTCGTCGTCGTCGTCGCCGGACACGGACGCGACGACGCCCGCGGCCGC